>PYWC01000033.1:1466113-1517615 GCA_003182015.1 Tuber magnatum
TGCACGGGGGCGAGCCAGTCCGTCCACCGGCACGTAGGGCCAAACACATGCAGTCCTGGATCCTATGCTTTCTCGGTTCCTGTAGGAAAGGCTCCGCTTTGTGCGAGTTTGTGGCGGTGGAGGACTGAACTATCATACCCCTTATGCGATTTAGAGTGCTATCCTGGATAGTCCACAAGGGAGTGTCGGGGAGAGGATTCGGGCGGTAGGGTCATGTGGTAGGGGGTATTGAAGGAGAAGATAATGGTGAGTGGAGTTCAAGATTATTTTTTGTCCATCTGTAAAAAAAACCCTAGTGGAATTACTCACCATCGTGCTCTTATTGGTGCTAATGGCATCGTGTAGGGGGGGGGGGAGCTACCCTACCCATCATAGAAAAAAGTCCTTTTCATTGAGATCATATAATATCACTCGTAAATATTCTCGGGTCGAGGAAGAGTGAGTCCGAGAGCATGAAGGGACTCTGCTTGTAACTCGCGGTTCCCAACTTGAATGGTGGGCGCGATCCCCTGGACGAGGGATCCCGTAACTCGGGACTTAATTTCTACTTATATTGTACAACTTGATAGAAAGTACGAACTGATAGCCTAGCTAGAGCAATTAGGTTCCTATCCAATTTACCTTCTACCCTCGCCCCAGCCGCCCAGGGGCAGGAATCGGTCCCTAGCACGCCAGGTGGAACTGAATGAATCAAACGAGAACGCAAAAGAGGAGAAGGAAAAGGGAGGAAAAGAACCTATGGATATCTCTGACTTGGTTGAAGATACAGGGCGGAGCAGTAGAGCCCAACGGGGCCCCGCCCGGGGACCGCCAAGAGCCGCACACACGGGACTGGATAGCCCCCAGCAGTCAGCTCATGGCAGCGATATCTCAGCACGACCGTCCTTGGCTCGTGTGGCAGACTGGCAGGTGGTGGCACAGGGCAGAAGAAGAAAAGAGGAAGGATCGCGGTGGACCGAGGAAACATCATGAGTGATGTTTCATGATCGCAGCCTCTCCAAAATCTAACCTAACTTACTCCAGAACTGTACAGGCAAGTGGAGTGAGGGAGCCAGGGTAGGGATGTCTATGTTTGAGTCTGCGAATTGGCTTTCTACCCGGGAGTAAATGTTCAGGTTTTGTTTGCTGCTTATGATAACGACAACCTTGGCCTCATTCCCCAGTCTGGGGAAGCGTTAAACGGGATACAGCCGTATTCGGAACTCGGTAGGATTGTGAGGTGGTTATTGGGAGGAGGAAGGTCTGTCGAGCCCAAATTGGGTAGGTTTACGGTCGGGATTAGTTCGTCGAGTGATGGATAGGTGGTATGGTAGGGTAGGGCTCGTCGGCTGGTTCGGTCGGTTATGATATGCAAGGGGGATGGGGCAATGGTGACGGTGGGGTCATGGGGTAGCACTCTTTGCTATACCGTAAAAATCTCTCGGAATTCACTATCAGATTTTCAGCTGGGATCAGTATGCTTCCCCGAGGTGGGATCGCTTTCGCGGGTTAATTGAATTGCGGAAAACGAGTTGATCGAATCCAACACTTCTACTACTCGAGTAGGCTGATCCTACACCGTGCTGGGAATGAGCTGATTCTTCTCGCGAGCCTTTGCCTCCGAATTTGGTGATTGCAGGGATTTCGCGGATGGTTGAGTCCGAGAAACTCTTTGTGGCACTGCATTGTACCGGTACTGTAAGAACTGGGATGATTGAACCTTATGCTGAGACGTCCAGAATTCCCCTCTTTGGACAAGGGGGGGAATCTCTGGAGGAAAGGAAAAAAAGAAGCTGGATTTGGGCCATCCGTTGAGACAAATGGGAAAAAGGATCCTTACCAGGAGAGCCAACTCCGGAGCCCTAGCGTGAAGTTCCGTGATTCCAGTTCTTGGGGTAAGGTAGCTTATCGGCCGTGTCCTCGCCTCTGGCGGAGTGGTTGTGTAACACTTGCCGTATTTTCAGATACTTATCGCTGGATACCGGTACAAGTGCTGTATCGTGTGGGGCTCTGAGGTGGAAATACTGGTATAGGGGGAATGCAAGGCATGCTACCGGCTCTTTGGCACTCGTAGAGAGCGGTTGAGGTCTAACGTGACTGCTTTTTCTTTCTTTCTTTTTTCGCAATCTAACTATAATTTTTTATATATTTGCAGATCAACATGCCTTAAGTCAAGACAGCAGCGCCTTACTAGGGTAGACAAGGTAATGATGAACGAACGAACGGAGGCTGGGATGCAGGGCTAAACCACGAACCGTATTTTCTTATAGTCCTGCCCGTGGGTGCTCTCGGCGGATGCTAAATAGTCCGTGCAGCGGCGGATTTTCCAACTCGGACAGTTTTGTGACATCCTTTGGGGGACGGGATATCCTATCTTGCGGGGACCACCTACCCTTGCAGTCGCCGATATCACAACCTAGCGTGGGCACTCTAGCAAGCTGCTCGTGCACGATGCAATATGCTTTGAAACTTACACGACAGATCGTCGGTGAGTGAAAGGTGTTTCATGAGTTTTATGTATGGTATGGTATGGCGTATGCACGGTACTGTAGGATCCAAGGGTGGGGGAGGCTCCGAACTTCCGCTTTATTTCCCGGATGGGATCATTGTTGACCGTCGTGTCCGGGCTATCTCCGTCCGGAGGAATAGAGGGGCCGGAATAATTTTCTTATCCTTGTGCGGTCTGCCGGTGCCGCGGATTTATGGTAGTTGGACGGACGGATGGACGGGGGGGGGGAAACTATGTCAGCGCCTCGCGGTTTCCTGCACGGGGGCGAGCCAGTCCGTCCACCGGCACGTAGGGCCAAACACATGCAGTCCTGGATCCTATGCTTTCTCGGTTCCTGTAGGAAAGGCTCCGCTTTGTGCGAGTTTGTGGCGGTGGAGGACTGAACTATCATACCCCTTATGCGATTTAGAGTGCTATCCTGGATAGTCCACAAGGGAGTGTCGGGGAGAGGATTCGGGCGGTAGGGTCATGTGGTAGGGGGTATTGAAGGAGAAGATAATGGTGAGTGGAGTTCAAGATTATTTTTTGTCCATCTGTAAAAAAAACCCTAGTGGAATTACTCACCATCGTGCTCTTATTGGTGCTAATGGCATCGTGTAGGGGGGGGGGGAGCTACCCTACCCATCATAGAAAAAAGTCCTTTTCATTGAGATCATATAATATCACTCGTAAATATTCTCGGGTCGAGGAAGAGTGAGTCCGAGGGCATGAAGGGACTCTGCTTGTAACTCGCGGTTCCCAACTTGAATGGTGGGCGCGATCCCCTGGACGAGGGATCCCGTAACTCGGGACTTAATTTCTACTTATATTGTACAACTTGATAGAAAGTACGAACTGATAGCCTAGCTAGAGCAATTAGGTTCCTATCCAATTTACCTTCTACCCTCGCCCCAGCCGCCCAGGGGCAGGAATCGGTCCCTAGCACGCCAGGTGGAACTGAATGAATCAAACGAGAACGCAAAAGAGGAGAAGGAAAAGGGAGGAAAAGAACCTATGGATATCTCTGACTTGGTTGAAGATACAGGGCGGAGCAGTAGAGCCCAACGGGGCCCCGCCCGGGGACCGCCAAGAGCCGCACACACGGGACTGGATAGCCCCCAGCAGTCAGCTCATGGCAGCGATATCTCAGCACGACCGTCCTTGGCTCGTGTGGCAGACTGGCAGGTGGTGGCACAGGGCAGAAGAAGAAAAGAGGAAGGATCGCGGTGGACCGAGGAAACATCATGAGTGATGTTTCATGATCGCAGCCTCTCCAAAATCTAACCTAACTTACTCCAGAACTGTACAGGCAAGTGGAGTGAGGGAGCCAGGGTAGGGATGTCTATGTTTGAGTCTGCGAATTGGCTTTCTACCCGGGAGTAAATGTTCAGGTTTTGTTTGCTGCTTATGATAACGACAACCTTGGCCTCATTCCCCAGTCTGGGGAAGCGTTAAACGGGATACAGCCGTATTCGGAACTCGGTAGGATTGTGAGGTGGTTATTGGGAGGAGGAAGGTCTGTCGAGCCCAAATTGGGTAGGTTTACGGTCGGGATTAGTTCGTCGAGTGATGGATAGGTATCATAGAGTATGATAGCGCTACATTTGGGAGATGTGTTTGGGTTTTCCCATATAACGCTAGGACCTCTCTTTTGTCCACATCCAAACCTATGATACCCTTTTTCATTAGTGTTATTCCGGCTGCGATTACCCCTTTGCCGGCAGATATCGGTGACCAGCGTTTGTTAAGGTTTATAATTTCTCTTCTCTTGGTGGAGTCTCTTCTCCGAGAATGCATTAACCTTTTTTTTTCTTCCTTCGGGAAAATGGAATATCCTTATCCTCGACTCTGGCGGAAGAGGAAATCACAAACGCACCTAAATTTAAACTGGTAGGAAGAATATCCACTCCCACTGCAACACCACGAGAGATTAGACTACATAGACTGCAACTCCACAAATGGTTAAGATGTTCGGGACCCGTTGTAATCCCCGTGAAATTGGTTAGCGAGAGCCCGGGGTTAATTCGGTTTTCTTATAATGAGATCGATCATTCGGGTGGGGAGAAAATCACGAATCATGCTTTATGGGGGGGGAGGGGGGGGGGCTGGGAGGCCCAAGACCTGAACTTCCCTCGAGCTGCGGGGAAAGTTTCACAGACTTGACCTGCTGCGGAGTTGTATGGCGGGTGAAGGGGGAATGGGGAAGGTGTTATTGAACGGAGGTATGGTAATTGTTCTCCCTACTATAGTGATACTGTTAAGTTGGGGAGGGGAGGGGGTGTATACTGCAGTAGAGTGAGCACTTTTGAAGGTTGTTAGAGACGGGCGTCCGAACTTCTGCCATGAATGATTGTCTGTGACGGCATGGCATATAATATGATACGGCAAAAGGTGTGCCGGGAGTTCAAAACTCGTGAACACAAAACTGAGGACAAAAAACTCGTTGCCTGTCAAAATCTGCTCGTGTAGGTCTGCCGGGCCAGCGAGCTATGTGTGATGGAGAGAGATCTTGCCGTGTGGTTACTGGCAGATAGCGCAACGGTACAGTACAGTAGGGGGGAACAACTCCGGACTTGGGCGTTAGTAAAAAAAATGTGTAGTCGGAAACTTCACTGCCTCGTCCGTCTCTCCTCTAAACTAAACAAACGTCAAGGACAGGAGTGTGATATGTAAAGCGGAATCAAAGCATTCCAATCCTTCCACACATATCTCTCTCTCCCTCCACGCATGCCCCCCCCCCTCCGCATTCCACCTCCATACACCCCCGCGATGGCAAAGAAGAACACATATTCGGAGAAACTTCTCCGAGAAAGTAACTACCACTCCCGAACAATCCCTCAACGCTCCTGTAAAATCATCCACGACATCCTATCGCCCTTCTCCGACCGCTGACAAACTCGCCCCCCTATTTCCTTCACTATCCTACCTCCGTAACCATATCGCCGTCCGATTTCTCGTCTTTTGATATATCATACCCTCCTCCACCACTACCGCCCCGGAGAGCCCACCACGCGGTATTGAAAACCCTCGCGGACGATAACGGACCGACTCGCCGACAAAGGAGGTGTCCGTAAATCTCTTCCTGTACGGTTTCTCGTATCGTATCATTACCCGGCTCGGACTTGGCGACATTGTTCCTAATGGGCCAGACAGTCCAGGGCAAGCACGGGCCGGGCCCAGCTATGGGCTGCCTAGGCTCAGAGCTGGCGTCCTGATAGTCCGGCCTATGATATTATAAAGCCTGGCCTTTATAACCTACTGGACCCTAGTATCCTCCTCACTTTAAAGGTTTAGTATTTTTCTTATTTTCAGTTTTTGATTTGGCTCATCCTTCCTTTTGTCAAACTGTTTAGCTCCCATTCTCCGAATATGAATTATTACTAGTGGTGCATAATGATGAACTTAAGTGTGAGTGGTGATACCGCTTCGATTGCTGTTGACGGGCTTTTCGCCAGGGTGTTATCTGACAAGGGTGGCAGACTCATTAACCTGATAGTTTGATATAATACTTGCGGAATTAATGAGATTTGAAGGAAGGAAGGAAGGAAGGAAGGATTTTGAGATAGGACAAGACTGGGGAACTTGTAGGTGAACTGCCTTGGCCCTTGGGTCAGTTATGAATTGCTCGTGGTTTGGTCGACTTGAAGTAACAGTGGAATGGGGGGAATGAAGAGGAGGAGGAGCAGGAGGAAAAAAGAGGTTGAGGGATGTTGGGGAATTAATCCTATCTTGAAAAAGCTAGTGGCTAGAAGGTCTACACTCTGGGGGTTTGGATGTGTGATACTTATGATAAAAACTTTAACGGGTGTGTGTGTGTGTGTGTGTGATGCCCTTGTCACTTAGTTCACCCCCACGTAGGGTTCGGAAGAATGGCTGGTCGGTTGGTTGGTCAGTGAAGCTCACTTGGCTGTGGGCGGTGGCGAGTGAGGTTGAGTAGCGATCGATCGGCGGGTGATTGGGTATGATGGATTGGCTTATCCGCGCACGCGATGTCGTAATTTATCCTGGTTTGCAGAGTATGGTGGGATGACTTGAGGAGTGTGTTTATTATGTAGATAATGACGATACAACTAAGGTCTTCAGTGGCGTAGATTATTGGGTATGCGTGAGGATTACCGGATGAGAATAGTGGTAATAATAATAATGATAATAGCCTTTTTTGGATCATATTATAATAGTACTGCTTTGCGAGATTATTTCGGGATCTTAGATGGAACGAGATTGTGTGTCCGGATATACTATTTTGGTCGCACCACCTTCAGCACTACTTTCATGCACAATGTCCTCTCTCCCACAAAGCTCAGGGTGAGCCTACTATTAGGAAATTGTTTGATTCCCGTGCTCTCAAGTATGTGATTGGAGATGGATCGGAAAAGGAAAAGTTATTTTTTTTTTTTTTTCAAAGACTACCGGTAAAGCCCGCAAGTGTGTAATCCACAAATGCATGGTTTCTTAATGTACCTGGTTGGCTAAAGCTAATCGCGCGGAAGAGGATGATGTAGAAGTTACAGTACTGAAATCGGAAGATAGCCGCCCGGCAGGAGAGAGAAGAAAGTAGTATACTACAGTGGGGTCAATGTCTGAGCATAACTCCGCAACCTGTCATAATTCCCATACTCTTCCCCCTGATTTGTGCTGTAGGAAAACCCTCACTCTTGTGTATGATAGCACTCAATATGTATGGTGGTTTTCTAGAATACACAGGGTTTGGGGCTTTTACGCTTGGTATCCCCCGTTTCACCATGTCCACTTGTGTATTTTGGGTTCGTGTTTTATCTGGCCGTCTTCACAAATGCGGTGCCTGTGGCATTGGGGGGATCTATGGTCAAAAGATGTGGCATTGGAGACCTTAATTGATCATAATAAAAAAAGAACCATGAATACATGGAGCGCACCCGCACCATGGCGGGGTTCTCCACTCCCTAACCTCACACAGTACGGGAGGAATGAACAATAATGATAGAAGCGATGGGAAGTATAATAAAAAAAAGCCCTTGAAAAAGGAGTTCAATCCAAAGGTCCGTCAATTAGCGTTTTGATGCCCTGCCCATTTCGAACTTGTTCGAATGCTTTCTCCGCATCTTCAAATTTGACCCTCCCCGTGATCAGGTCCTTCACCGTAACCATCCCGCTGGCAAGCAATTCCACAGCGAGTCTATAATCGCCGGGACCGTACCTGAAGCTGCCCTTTAGGGTGATCTCCTTGGCGCAGAGCTTCAAAATGGGGAAAGAGGTCTCGGCAACCCCCATACCAGCCTGCACGAACGTCCCCCCTTTGCGGAGGACGTGCACACACGTGTTTATGCTGGGGGTAGCGCCGCTGGCGTCGATCGCGATGTCAGCGCCAAATACAAGATCGAAGCGCTTGATGATCTCGGCGGCGTTGACGTTGGGGTCCTTAGAGTGCGTGGCGTTGAATGTCCCCGTCGCAGCATATCTCCCCGCAAATTCCAACCTCGAGTCGATGATGTCCACTGCTATAACCTTCGTTGCCCCGAATGCCTTCGCAACACTGCAGCATAGTAGCCCCACTGGCCCCGCACCAAACACCACTACCGAGTTGCCCGGCTTGACGTCCGCTTGCCGGACTACGTGCACGCCCACCGCCAGTGGCTCCACCAGCGCGCCCTCGTCGAGACTTACACTTTCTGGAAGCTTCACGCAGAAGTCCTCCGCGAGGACGTAGTACTTTGCTAACGTCCCATCGCATGGCGGTGTCGCGGCGAACTTCATGTCTACACAGAGGTTGTACTTTCCCGCCTTGCAAAACGGGCAGCAGCGGCAGGAGATACCGGGCTCGAGGGCTACACGGTCGTTGGGCTTTAGTGATGCCACTTTGGGTCCGGTTTCTACGATCGTGCCGGCAGACTCGTGGCCGAGCACCATGGGGGCTTCGAGGATGAAGTTGCCAATACGACCGTGTTGCCAGTAGTGTACCTGTGGTTTGTTTTTAAGTTTTTCTTTGTTCTTCCCCATAAAGTGCAGCAGAGGAGGGGCAGAAGGGGCTTACATCTGAGCCACAGATCCCGGTAACGTTCACACGGATGAGCACGTCTGTTGGGTTTTGAATTTTTGGCACCGGACGTTCCTCGAAGGCAAGGTCTTTTGCGGACTTCAACACGAAGGAAGGGTTCTTGGAAGACATCTTTCCGACAAACCGTGATAGAAGATGGAACAGAGACGAGGGAAGTAGGTGATGGACGTATACGAGACTTTGTCGAAGAATGGGGTAAAGGTTCTTAACTTACTTGCACTGGTTGACTAGAAGAAGGGGGAGGAGGGGAGAAGAAAGGGAGAAAGAGAAAGGGATGGGTCGCTTCTAGTCTTGATAAGTCATCAATTCTATCGTGATGTTTGCTCCCCCTTCTCTCCCGAGTATCGCATGTTGACGCAAGCTTTCATCATAGCTTATCATTTTAGCCTGAATTCTATGTTCTATGATATCATACCAGAGAAGAGAATTGTACCGAGGGCGAAACCCTAACCTTTTGGTTTTGCATTATGAACTTGGAACTCGGGCTGTGGGACGGGGTAGGATCTGTCGTTAATACGGCTCGGACACAACGTAATTTGAGCCGGTGGTTTGGACTCGTGGGGTGGGAGAAGTACGGTGCAAGAAAGTTCCTAGGTAGGTATCGGAAGTTGCCGTTGAGTGAGTGATCGGTTGTGAAGATGCTACATCTCTAGAAAGTTGGTGAAATGGGTAGAGGGAATCCGTCGTAGGAAAGTCCCGCTTATAGGTCTCATATTGTGAGTGCCCTGCTCTCCGGAACTGCCCCCAACTTAGCCCAATTCTCCCTTACCAGGTTATAAGTGCTTCTGGGTAGCCCTGGGAGTGGGCTACTAATAGCTGATAGGTAGCAATGAATGCTAACGAGCCAGCATTTCTCATTTAAGTTAAGCACTGATTCTCCCCCAGGGGAGGAGGTGGCGTTTGCTACACTGTCAAGTAGTCTACCATGAATCGTCGTTATGAACCGCACCAGGAGGGTAGCAATAGCTGTAAAAGTGCCTCTATTGCCCCTGGAACTGGCAGCCGCTGAAACTTTGGCTTCCCAGGCCCTCGGCCCATGCACCTATCACATCATGCTTGAGCATGATACTACCAGAAGCTCGGAATCTGAGCCTTTTCTTTTTGCTTTTTTCTTCTCTATTCTTTTCCATTACCTGCGATTGCTATGGGATAAGTTTGGGTATTGTCTTTTGTGGTAGCTTAGTCTATCTTACCTTCCCCCTGCTTTAGCGGGTGCTGCTGAACGTTGCGATCGAACCGCGCCTGTCCTTAACTGGGGATTGTTGATTCTTGATTTTACTCGCAGAACTAAGCTACCATTCCAACTCCACCCCCTACGATAAGTATCGAAGCATAACATCATCACCCTTCGCCACCCCCTTAACCCTAATCCTGACCGTCTCACCGGGCACTAAATCTATGCAATTATCTTCAAACACTATTCCCTCCTTCGAGGACTCGACCACAACGCCCTTAATGGGAACATCTGCGGATAAGTGTACGCACCCGTCTTCTACACTAGCTTTGAGAGATTTAGGAGGATGGAGGTTTAGGTATCTGTTTTCTTGTTAACAATAGGAAACGAAAGGGTGGGGGTTGGTTACTTTAGTGGTTCGAAAAAGCTGATTCTTCGGGCAAGAGTGCTTCCGTCTTTGCCAATTAGGTACGCTGCCAGGACGATGTCCCGATGTGAGTCCGGTCTTCCGTCCCAGCCGGGGATGCGTATATCTGCGATTTCCACGGACCGGTTTCTCTCGAGAGCTGCGTAGCCTTTCAAAGTCTCCTCGGCGATCATCTCCCCACACACGTCGAACGCCTTGATAACCACGCTGGCACCCTTAATCCCCTCTGTCTTTAAATTTCCAACCCAAACCTGCACTCTCTCGTCCACGTCGATGTACGCGTTGGTGTACTTGTCTTTGGGGGTCTTGACCTGCACCCTCTTCATTCCAATTGTGTACTTCTCTAACTCCCGCTTAATCGCGAAGTAAGCATATTTGGGTCGAAGATAGTAGTCCACAATCGCCCAACTGGTCACTGGCCAGCAGTCGTTGATTTGCCAGACGAGCGCTCCAGCAACGTACTCCTTTCCGGGGCCTTTCCACTGGCGGCGCCAGAGGCGGTATGCAGTTGACAGGCATTCCGACTGCATCAATTGCGTGGCGTAGATGTATTGCTCTATCGGGGAGAATGTGTAGCGGAAATTTTCTACCAGGTAGAGGGCTATGCGGCGCTCGTGTCCGGCGGCTTTGTTGTGGTGGTCTATGGTTGAACTCTGTGGGTAGCGGTCTTCAGAGCCTTCGGGAAGGTAAGCGTCGATTGTCTTGATATCGGGGAAGGCCTCCATGCCGAATTCGCTAACGAAGCGCCCGGCAAGGGTGTCGAAGTTTTGATATCGATCTTGGTTTCCGTGCCAGACTAGTATTTGTTAGTAGGAAATCTGGGATACAGGGGAACAGGGAGGCTCGCCGTTCCACTGATGGATATCGCCAGCCGTTTCATCTGCGCTATCACCCTTTCCGGGAGTGAAGGGGCTTCCAGGATGATACGGCACGCCGCCTCCGTACTCTGCCACCACTTCCGGCAATATCTTCTCGTAGATATACCTCGCCGGGAATCCAGTTTTGAGCCAGTTATCGGGATTCTTGTCCTCGTGCTGGTATCCAAGTTGGTTCGGCTGGCCCTGGATATACGCATAATCCTCGTTATTCCCTGCCCAGATTACGATCGAAGGATGGTGCCTGAGCTTCTTGACGGTATCGATAGCTTCTTTCTGGACGTTCTCGCGGAACTCGGGGATCATGCCTGGGTAGTTTCCGCAGGCGAACGCAAAGTCCTGCCAGACAAGAATACCGAGCTTGTCGCATATTTCGTAGAAGATTGGTTCTTCGTAGATACCGCCACCCCATATTCTAAGTTATTCGATGTCACGCTGGTAAGGAATTCCCACTCTCACTATTAATGAACGGGAAAGGAGGGGGGGGGGGGCATTACCTAACCATGACCTGGTTCCCTGCCACAAGCAACTCCAGCCACTCTTGATATTTCTCATCGGTAATCCTGGGGATAAAGTTATCCGCCGGGATCCAATTGCTTCCACCGCAGAATATTGGAACGTTGTTAATCTCAAAGAGGAACGTCTCCCCCTTCTGTTCCGGGTCGTCAAACCTCCTCTGTATCAATTGCGATCTCCGAATACCGAGAGTCTTTGATAATTTATCAATGTGATCCCCGAGGACGGCGCTGAGCTTGTACAACGGCTGTGCACCATACCCGTGCGGGAACCACAGCTCTGGGTCAGCAATCTCAAACTTGGCCTCTGCAATTGCTCCGTTCCCACTCTTGAACCTCGATACCGAAGCGGTTGATGGAGAGATCTTCACTCCGGAAGCGGGAGTTAACGTGAAGACAACCTCACTGCACGGGCCCTCAATCTCGGCTGTCACCGTGATAACAACGTCACGCAGACTCGAAGGAACGTGGATGGTGAAATAGAGCTCGGCGATGCGGCTGTTGTAGGACTCGAGGTAAATTGGCCTCCAGGGTCCGCAAGTAAGCAGTGTCGGGCCCCAATCCCATCCCTAACTCGGTAAATCAATTGCCTCCGAGGTGCGAGTTGGACTGCGAGTGGGGGAAACAAACATAATGATACTGCGCCTTCCTCACAGCAAGCCGACCAACATCCCCATTCCAGCACCCCCAGTGATGCTCCGGCCACGCCTCAACAACCTTCTTTCCCACTAAAAACGCACTGTCAAACTCAACCTCCAGCTCGTTCTCCCCTTCCCCATCCTCCTCGTCGCCACCACCCTTTTTCAAAACCTCGGTGACGTCCACTCGATGCGTAACAAACATATTATCGCACCTCAAAACCTCTTTCCCATTAACCCTGACAGTAGCATAGGTATCCAACCCCTCGAAAACGAGTACATCGTTCTCTTCCCCTCGCACCTCGTGCACCCCGGGCGTTGCGAAGCTAGTCCTGTAGATCCAGCCCTTCTCCCCCACCCACTGCACGTCCACTTCCTGCTTCGCAAAGAATGGGTCAGGGATCAACCCGTGGCGGAGGAGGTCGAGGTGCACGTTTGTTGGGAATTGCGAGACTGGGCGAAATTGTGTTAGTTCCGAGAGCGTGGAGGATGCCTGTCTAAAGACCCAGTTCTCGTGGATTGGGGTTGTCTTTTTCGACATTTTTCGCTTTCACCGGGGCTGGAGCGGGGGCGGCGGGGGAAGTTTGTTACCTGGAGATTGCGATATTCGCGACCGGAGAGTTTTTGGTTAATGTAGCCGCGGTCTCGGTTGTGCTTGCTTTTGATGGATGGGGTGAGATGAGGGGTTTTACGAGGGTGGCATGAAAGGTAGAGAGAGAGATAGAGGAGATGCGGACGCCGCTGAAGTATAGCGAGTACCAGTACTCGAGTACTGTACAAGTAAATGATGGTTTATGCTTGTAGGGAATTTCACCGCAATCCGACTCATGGAACGAGGAGACCATGGAAACACCTCTTCACTGGTGCTGTGCTTTACTCGAGTACAGGTGATTTACTGTGTTGTACTGTGATGTACCGGGGGTTAAGGGTAAGTGAGGCGAAACGGTTCTCATTGGCTCCTGGGTCACTCGGCCAATGAGAGAGTGTGAAGTTTGGTGGTTGGTACATTTTGGGTTCGCCTCACTTTTTTCCCCCTCCAAAAGAACGCCGAGATTGGCTGTTTCCATGGTTACACTCACCAAACCTAGGTCGGTTAAAATCCAGTTAAGTACCAACTTCGCCTCACTTATGCTCACCCCCTAGTACAGGGGCGCGCAGTCTTGGCGCCAAAACTCATGTACTAGTACTGTACTTGTATAAAAGTTGCTGCAGTTTTGCATTATGGTCGAAAACGAAGAACTTCACACCCAGAAATCTCTGCTTGATCACTTTGATGGAAAAGATTAAACTTACTAAACCATCCATAATATTGAAATTTTTCCGATAAGAAAAATCGGGATCTATCAATAGAGTTTGAAAGTGAGGTGTTAGGAGCATTAGGAGTGGGTAAAAGATGCCTTGAATCTTATATCAGGATTCCATATGAAAAAGCCCTTTGCGCTTTATGGAACAAAGAGTTGCTATCAAAACTCACCCGAGAGTGAAAAGCTGTAAAGATATGATAGAGAAAGCTAGGCTCACAGGTGGCAAAGGAGGATAGATAAGAGGAAGCCCCTCTCTGGATTGAGTCCACTAGGTCCCCCATCTGGGCACTCCATCGGGAATGGCTTTAGTTTAGCTTGTTTGATCCCTAGGATGTAGACTTATCAAATCACGAATTATATATCCCCTAGGTACGATAGCTCAGAAACACAACTCATAGCGTATCATACCACTATATCTGACGCCGGGACTATGCCCTGACAGTATGACATTGTGGTTCCGACAAACTCACTCTTCCTGGAATCCAAGTTCGGTGCTCCTTGAGGGCAATATCCGATTTCTCGGGTCAGGATGGGAAGACGGCGTGCCCACAGATAAGACGGGTGTGAAGGGCAATGGTAGAGGAGGAGCTGGGGCCTAGTGCGAAGAGTCATGCATCATACTGTATCATACCCGAGTACGCGTAATTCTCTTAACCTATCAAATTAGACCTATCGTTCGCTGACGGGTTGGTTTCCGAGGGTAATCTGGTTGTTAATTACAAGGACCCTTACGGGCCTGACAACGGCGGCGTGTGCTCGGGGTAGGGGAGAAGTATTAGGAAATGCTGGAGGCGTGCAAGTATCTGCGCGAAGAATAATAATAATAAAAATGCCTGGGGTATTTGGCGGCTTGGCCATTAGACGGGCGGTGGTACCGGTGGTCTCGAGAATGGGCCAACCTTTTGAATACCATGAGCTTGGAGGTAAAACCCTTTCGGATACCGTCGACCGGGAAATTTACTATCGGAAAAGTGAAACCTTTGCGAAGAGCTACCTTATCCTTGACCCATCATAAAACTGTGAAGAAAAATTCAAACAAATAAGCGAAAAAAAGGGAAAGCAAATACAGTCAATTTTTGTATTCTAGAATTACCAATAGAAAGCCTTTCAGGGTGTTTGCCCGCTCTCAACTTGACGGTATGTTTTGGGTGATTTGTTGTGCCAAGGATTCCTGGAAAATCGCCAGCCACTTCACCCCTTCGCTCGGTTCATGCGGAAGAACTGTATATTTCTCGGTCGATGGTATCCGAGAGGGCTTCCCACCAAGCGCGTGGTATTCAAAAGGGGTTCCCCTCAAGAATACGGGCGAAGGACTTTGTGCCCTGGTTATCTGCTCGAATACATCCAGGATTGTCCCAAAACTTTCCCCCTACCCCGAGTATTGTATGTTTCTCCCGACAAGAGCTGTCATACATCCCCCCCCACAAACTGAACTTCGGCATCTGGGTCGAAGCGACTTGGAAGCGGGGGAAGGGAAAGTAAGGGGAGGAAGAAACTTTCCTGACTTGGCGGTGCACTTCTACCACCCTGTTTAACTTCACAAGTAAAGATCATGTCTTGCAGGTTGATCGAGCGGCAATTCTGCTATAATTTCGCCTAATATGTTTCTGCACCTCAATGGTTTGGTGCGATCGAGCAATTTTTCTCCTCCCCTCAACTCCTGTGGGACCTTGGAACATTCTCTTGGACATTTGTTGAAAAGAAGTAAAAAGGGGAAGAAAAAAAGAAAATTGGGTCGGCTCGTCGCGTGGTGTCATATGCAGGAAATACCCCCTGCCCTTGCCTTGCGGTGAGCCCTCTCGGGCGGCCAATCGCGGCGGTAAATCCGCGCCAAGAGCTTTCCCGGAGAGCACCACATTAGAGGATCGGCCTCCTCTCCTAGCAGAAGCTGGGGTTGGTTTCCGGGCGTTTGGGGGTATTGGATGTGTGGCTTCGCTTTCACATGGACTGGGCAAAGAACTAGCCTTTCTAGCTTGCAAGCCTGATTTGGGCTGTTTTCGAGTGCTCGGAATCCGGTCCCCGAACTGCACATAAGGAGGGAGCTACTTGTAGGGTTTCGTACGGGGAGAAATGCAAACCGAGTGGGTGTCACTGAGGAATGCTGCACGTCCAGGAATACCGTAACGGGGCCGTTCACAGCAATCACCAGTTCCGGGAGGGGGCTATTATCTGATGAGTTTGTTTTTTTGTCACTTCCGAGCCAGTGCTTCCGACTGCTTACGGTAGAGTGGTTCAACACAGGGAAGCGCAACCCATTCAAAATTATGGAATAGCGCTTCCAAGTTGCGGCGAAGAAGTTTCCGGTTAATTAATGCTATCTACAGTAGTTCCGAAATTATTTTGAGCCCGAACCGGGCTAGGGAATTTGGCTCATTCTACGAGCACTCGTACCCTGTACTGTGCTAGTACTTTCAACCACATGACCGATTCCTACTGCGTCGTTATACCTGCGAGCCTATCCATCATGGGCCATTCCCCTTGCAATCAAGAGGGTGAGAACACTTTGCGATTCCCGGGGACTATTGAATTTTAGTGCTGGGATTTGCACGGACTGTAATTCTCCGGGTACAAGTATGATATTACGGTAGCGGATTGGGTCGAGAGGTTCAGATTCATAAGGCAGCGTGATCACATTATGGAACGCAATTGGGTTGATTCCTGGTTCTACCCAGGCGGTTCCTCTGACAGGGCGCGGGTCTGCAGTGCAACAGATGTTTTTCACCACATTGGAGTGACACAGATCCCTAGCGCAAGTACATACAAGCACCTGTACTCGAGTATCAGGCCCTAGGGTATTACTCTGCACTTGTGTAGTGTCGGCACCCTTGGACCTACCCTCATGGCGTTAGACGGTGTTTCTCTGATCACTGTGGTTTAATAAAACTATAGCGTTCAATATCAACAGGAATTTCAACCTCCGACAACAATATTGGTTCCTGCAAATTACGAATGGGATCTTTTAAGGTTGCTTCTATAAGGATTTCCCAATTGGTTGTTGGAACATGTTTACAAAGCGACTTTCTTTTTGGCCTTCTGAGTGGGGCTATAGTGTGGCCTCCAAACATTGTCTGGGAAGGATGACGGTGAGAATTGTACTCGGGGGGTGCGTTAAGCCGGGCGACACCCATATAAAGTAACTAGGGTTTTTACCCATACAAACGCGTTTTGCACCAATTTTTTTGTATGAGGAAAAAAGTCGGGCGACACCCAGAATAGGCAATAAACCAAGACTTTTTGTGGCACCGCGCCCGACTTACCCTTACCCCCGAGTACAGTACTCGGTGACCTGTGTAGAGGGGCAGGAGTTCTTGCTGAATAATTAATCAATAGGCTTCTTGATTAGGAATAGTTCACGACCATATTAGGACTAGCGTTAAATATGCCCGGTCCGTTCGGGGTTTAGAGGTGCTTGGCATGGGTAAAGCAGGTTGAATGGGGCATGGGGGTTACCACCGTCCCTCTGTCCTGCTTACCGTACTCGAGTACTACACTAGTACAAGTAGTCCCACCCTGCAATTCTAACATTTAATTTTTGATTCGACCAATCGCATAAGACTAGCCGAAACCTGGCGAACGGAGCCCTCGTAACATGCGCCGAGATAGGTGTTCCCTACCAGTACGAGTACCGGTACTACTCGAGTAGTACTCGAGTGCTTGTGCAGCGGCTGTACAGTACTCGACCGCAATGGTATGGTGGTTGCTGCGGGTGTTGATGCCTACAGGTACAAGTACGAGTGCTCGTACAAGTACAGTGCTCGTACTGTCTCGGAACTTAAACGTGGCAGAGTACTTGAGCCCCGTACCGAACATGCCGCACCGGTGAAGCACCTGCTGCATCAATTATCATACGGTGCTCGCGCGATCCTCACCTTGGCCACGACGGGACTGGGCGAGTGACGGACAAGGGTGTATGGCGGGTGGGTGGCCATGGATACCGGCACCGGTATTGCCTAGGCAGGGTAACGGATAATTTATGCTACCGGTACTCATCCCTGTTTCCTCGTGGCTATGGTGAAGTCCGTGGTCTCCACCCCATGGCTACGATAACAAGACCGGTTAGGCGACGGTTCGGAGCCCTAACAACGGGAGCAAAACTTTCGCCTGTTCCTCAGGTATCATACTGTAAGCTAGAATAATCTGGGGCCTTGGGGTTGCCCCTTCTAGTGAGGTCCGTTGTGTTTTCCCCTTTTGTTTATCCGATTGAGTGCTGTCTCCGCCTTGTTTACTCCTTAACCCGAACGGGGAAACTAGCGCAATTCCCAATGCCGATATTGCGACGTATTGGTTGCTTGGTCCATCACGGTTACTCGTGGGTCTACCTGCTGTGGTGGGGCCCCTTGGGCTCGGGAAATTCTTTGGGGTCTTCGTTCCTACGACGATGGAACTCTGGAAAACCTCCTGATGAGGACGCACAAAGCCGAGAGAGTCCCGACGGTTATCTGTGCTTTTTGTGGTTGCAACCTTCCTTCTCCGTCCAAGATGTGCAGGAATTATATCGAGGTTGCCGAGTCTCTGTGCCTTGCACTTTCCCACCTGTCTCTTGCGCTGTGCCGATACCCTTCTACTTATCGCTATTTCGTACCCGACCGATGTGGTGCCGGTGGGAGCGCTTTGGTACTTGATCATTCACCATTTGAAACACTTGGGGAAGGACACACGCTTGTCCGGCAAGGGAGCGTTTCAATGGCCTAGTCATGTGTGTTCTAGCTGGCTTCCATGAAAGAGAGTAGTAGCTGAGGTCTGTTGGATATCTCTGCGGATTCCCCTCATCTTTTTGAAGTGCCTTTCAGGGCCTCTCGTTTTTAGAGGCGCGACTCGGATTTTCCCCCTCGAATCATCATTGGTGTGGTGGGGAATTCGCTTAGCGGAAGGGCAGACAGTGCTCGTACTCGAGTACGGTACGCCATTCCGGTATCGAGTTGGTTTATTCCTGATCTCTTGTTACGGGACGATTTTTTTGGTCATCTCTATGCGGTGATATATCCCTATTTGCTCTTTCCTACTTGGGTCCAGCTTCCTCTCACTCAATCCATCCTAATTGACTGCAGCACGTGTGATATGAAATACCGGTACAATGGAATTTATAAAGAAGTTGAGACTTCCGGGTGGTCGCTCTGGCTCTTCTTGGATCATCGCTGTTGCCCCTCCGGACTGCGACAGCGTGCTCCACCTTCCTTCCGGACCTGCTGAAGCAAGCCTTCGCATGAATTGACACAGGCTCTTATAGGTGACAAAGTTATCATCAATAGGGGTTTCCAAAATATTGCAGCACCGCCATCCCTACCAATTGGCGGTACTTGACGCTCACAACGTACCCCTCCCAAGTCACCCGAGGTGATATATACAGGGAAACACGGTTACCAGGCATCGACTATAATTGGGAAGGGGAAAAAATAAATACCCGATTAATTGATTATTTTTCTTCTTTCTTCTTTCTTTTTAATAGCACACTGTTCCCTTGAGATTCGCATATCTTCGCCCACCGATACTCTGAGTACATGGCGGGTCAGGGTTATTACGACATGGACGTAGTCGGAACAGCAATGCGCTCTCCAGGGCCGGCGACATCGTCTCATAAGCTAGGGGATTCGTATCATCTAGAGAGCGCACACCACGGGAATCACGACTCAATCGCCCCAGATGAGCCAGCACAGGGGGAACAGCAGCACATCACTACGGTAGCTCATGTTGGGTTTTCGGATGCTCTGATAGCGCAGAAGCCGAGCCCCTGGACAAAGACCATGTGCAAACTCTACTTCTTCCTCCTCGTTGCCTTTTTGAATTCGTGCATAAATGGATATGACGGATCATTGATGGGAGGAATCAACGCCATGGTATATTACCAGAGGTTGGTCCATTTCTCTTCTCAATATTGTCCCCTCCCCACTGGTTTTCATCATGTTTTTCTCCCCCCCGTATTTCACGCGGTTAACACACGGGAATTGTAAAACAGGTACTTCGGCATGAAAACGGTTGGGTCGGAGACGGGGTTTGTTTTCGCGGTTTATACCATTGGGAATATCCTCGGGTCCTTTTTCTGTGGTCCATTTACCGATTGGTGGGGACGAAGGTGGGGAATGTTTATTGGCGCGGGTATTATAATTGCGGGTACCTGTGTTCAGGCTCCTGCCACGTCCCATCTTGCGTTCACTGGAGGAAGGTTCATTCTCGGGTTCGGGATCGCGACATGCGCAACTGCCGGGCCTTCGTATGTTGCGGAGATGGCTCACCCCGCGTGGAGAGGGACGTTGACGGGTCTCTACAATACCTTTTGGTTTGTCGGAGGGGTGAGTTTGGAATCCCTTAGCATCCGCATCTGCGGCGGTTGAATTAATATCGGGATACAATGTTGGTACATTACAGATTCCTGCAACTTGGGCTCTCTACGGAACTCAGCATATCGAATCTGACCTCTCATGGCGCTTACCCCTCTGGCTCCAGTCTATCGCAGCTGGTGCGGTAATGTTGGGCTGCCTCTTTTGCCCAGAAACCCCGCGATGGGTGAGCCGCATCTCAATCATCCCCCTCTTTCAAATTCTGGGAGAGAAAGGTGATTGACGTTTACGACAGCTCGTTTCGAACGACCGTCACGAGGAGGCAATCCGAGTGATGGCCCGGTATCATGGGGAGGGAGACCGAAACTCTCCGATTGTGCTCCTGACATACAGAGAAATGATCGAAGAGATCGCCACCGAAGGTTCCGACAAGAGATGGTGGGATTACAAGGATCTTTGCAACTCCAAATCCGCATGGTGGAGACTTTCCTGCGTCCTTGGAATGGCCTTCTTTAGTCAGGTATGTGCCAATTGTTTACCCCGCCCCCTCAAAATTCTTCGAAAATAGAGGACTAATCAACTGGCCTTAAAAAACCCCAGTGGTCGGGCAACGGCGCCGTTTCATACTTCATGCCTGTCCTTCTCGACCAAATCGGAGTCAAGGACGGGCGTACGCAGCTACTTTACAACGCCATCCTAAACGTGATCTCCTTCGTGATGGCCACGATCGGGGCCCGCTTCGTAGACCGACTGGGCCGGCGAGTAGTCCTGCTGGTCGGCACATCCTTGTTCGTCGTGTGGTGGTCCATCATCACCACACTGACGGCGCTGTACGGGGATGAGGAGAACGATAACACGTACGGCTCCCGCTCCGCCATCGCTTTCATCTACATCTTTGGCATCACGTACTCCTTCTCCTACACCCCGCTACAGGCGCTCTACCCCGTCGAGTGTCTGTCCTACGAGACACGTGCCAAGGGCATGGGCATGTACAATCTGTTTGTGAACATCGCGGTATTCTTCAATACTTATGCCATCCCGACTGTTTGGGAGAGAATTAAGTGGAGGTTTTACTTTGTATATATCGCTTGGGACGTGTTTGAAGTTGTGTTTATGTACTTCTTGTGAGTCACCATTTCATTCCCCGCCTCCCCCTCATCTCCGGTAGGGGTGGAGGGAAATAGTTGCTAATGGTCTGCCAGCTTTGTCGAAACAAAGGGAAGAACCCTAGAAGAAATCAACGAAATCTTCGAAGCACCATACCCGAAGCGAAAGTCGATGCAAAAGCACATTGTAGTCATCACGGATCGAGGCATCCTGGACAAAGGACTGGAGGAACACTATTAGCTTGCGTAGTTTTAAACCCAGCCCTTGTTTTTTTCTTTCCTTTTTTGAAATTTATGTAGCGTTGGTTAACCCCCTCTCCACCTACTCCTGCTTCATCTCGTTTTCTCTTCCCCCGGTTCTCGTCGCGCTGCTGTTCTATTTGTGCTAGTACTCCAGCTCTATACCGGGCTCCCACGTCTCTCATTTTTTTTCTCCTGAAATTGTTGGAGGAGAATTTCTTCTCCATTGTATATTTCACGAAGGCATGTTTCTTCTTGGCCGGTATCACGATGGGAAAAGGGTGTTATGGGGTGGAAGGTGTACTGTATTTACTTTCGGCGTTCTGTATATTTTTTTTATCCTTTCTTTCTGGGAATGATATCTCTCGGAAGCCCCTACAGGTAATGGAGTGGAATGGGTGGAGGGATAAAAAGAAAAGAAGAGAAAAGGGTCTGTACCGGTATTCGAAGGCGGCACACATGTATTTACGTCGGGAGCCTCATTCTTCCCCCCCCCTTACCCCCGCCGAGCACTAACAATTTGAAAAATTATGAAACAGATATTATGTCCGGGTGAGCGGGTAAATCCAAAGGGACATATTACTTATACCTTCTCGACTAATCCAAACCACTTCCAGCATAAGGTACCGGAGCACTAGAACTGATTTTTCTTCTTTCCCCCGAAATTACCGGGGTAGGTCATGGATATTGTTCAAGCGGCGAACGCCGTGCGGATCCAACGTCGAGAAATAGTTAGGTTGGAAACCGCGCAAGGCTAAAGGCGGTGTAAAGAGGGGAGGGGTATATAAAAAAAAAAGCCATCAGTACCTATTATCCGGTAAGTTTTTTTTTTTCCCTTCCCCGGTTGTTCCAAAACAGCCGCTTCGCCGACTATCCCGACCCGCAAACCACCCAAGTGTGTTTGCTACTGGCCTTTGGTTTCATTCCATTTTCCTTTCCGCCGACCGAACTTTGGTGCCGATTCCCTCTTGTGCTCATGGTATCATCGAGGCCGTGACAGTGCGGATATTTCGGGGAACCTTACAATCGGGAGGAGTTTCAGTCTGCCGTTCACGGGCTGTCACCCGGCGGATCTCTCCGGGTTCGGGCGGGGTCTACGCAGCGTACGGTGCGGTACCGCACGGTAAACTTACCAGACGCCGTTAACCGGACCAGCGATAAGTTATTGGAGTGCATGAAGAAACCTTGGGAAGGTAAGATAGGGATCGAGGGGGAAGATAAGGGAGTTATCATATACGCTAGGAGTGGGGTGGGAGGTTAGGAGGGGCATCGGGCTCAGTGCCGGTCTGCTCGTGCATTGCGCAGCGAGCCCCGCGTTGAATAGTAGAGGGCACATAGGTGCCCGGCATTCCTGTAAAAACTCTGGTGCAAAATGCCGCATTCCGGCATCGCACCTTGCAGACGTGATTATGGTATCATAATATGGTATCTGTAGTGTACGGTGCCGTAACGTACAGTACACTCGCACCCCACTATCCCGGATCGCACTGAACCGGATACCCCGCCGAACCGTACAGAGTCCTTGGCTGCTCTGAATTCCCACAGAATCCCACCCGCTGAGCTGGGAATGGAGGTCTTCAGATTCGGATGACCTTTTGGGAAATATTACCCCCTGTTCCTATACAAAGTTTGTCCGATGAGACGGATGCCATGCTAGCTACCATAAAAAACTGTACCCAAAGGGGGGGAAAGGTATGGCCTGATGCAAAGACAGTAAGAAAGAAAAAAAAAATGATACAAAAAGGCGCCAAATAAAAAGAAATAGAAATGTGGGCTTAGAGTTGGATTGGGGCGTGGGGGCGGTGCTACATCTCTGCCATATGTATCGCGGTAGTGATGTGATGGAGGATGAAGAAGATGCTACCATGCACTTGTGGCTACCAGATGGACCGCTAAAAGTGCAAACACACTCACACCCCGGATCCCGACAATCCTAATACCTCGCTGCCCCGTCTGAACCTCTACGAGACCTAAACTCCTCGGTATCAAAACCTGACCTGTTGTCCCAGATTACCCATTTCACCGGACAGATTCTTCGAATTTGGCGGTCGGGAGTAGCGGGGGTGAGTGTATTGCATTGTTCGAGCTCCAGCGGATTCCAAATTCGCAGACGGTTGGCACCTGGTGGATTTAGGCTCCGGGAATGCGGTTTTCTACGAGTTGAGCCGGCATGATATATATCCATGAAAGCGCTATGGACTAGTAACGCGGACGGGGTAAGTTAGGGAGGGTGTATTTATCAGCGCCATGAGAACTACTATAATACCTCCACACTTGGGCCACTACTTTATGGTCCCCCCCCCCCCCTCCCGAGGTCCGACTATTAACTCGATCACTGCTGGATTGATCCGGGTTATTGAGGGTCGGCGACTTTCGGGTACCTGTATATTGTATCATACTCGTAATTTGTACCGCTTGGGGCATGAGGGCTCGACTACGAGCCCGTATTTCTCTCGATATCTATTAAGGGTATTCGAGATTAAGAAGAAGTACCCTTAGAAATGAGTAAGCACAAGAGGTTGTATTAGGTAACTCTATGGTGTTAGTCAATGGTCTCCACGTGTTTTGGGTGGCATACTTGAGTGCATGAAGATAAAGAGTAGAGGGTGAAACAGGTCTTACCAGCATAGAAGTAAATCTATCTATGTTTACAAAAAAAGTTACGGTCAAGAGATTTTTGCCAAAGAAAGTGGATAATTATTCTCAGGGTGCGCTAGAATATTTTACCATTTCTGAGGTCTAGTGCAGTAGTGTTCTTGTAAACGATGTTTTACGGAAGGTACCGACCCTTAACCTTAGTATGGTATCATACCACAGATGGAGCTATCATACCGGAAACCACTCGTAGCTGCGCTCGAGTATGTGATTCTGAGGGTGGGTGGGCTGTGTATCATACCCTACTCATGAAACTAAGACAGCCTCAGATGCTTGGTAAAGTTTAAGGCCCTTTGGTTTGGGTTTTGATCAATTTTTTTTTTTTTTTTTACCCCAACAGATCTCTCGGATCTAGTTTTACAATGTAAGTTGGAAATACATGATAATATTATACCTATATTGGAGCATCCATGTTGGAACTCGTGAGAAGGTAGTGGTTTGGGCTGTGATACTTGTGCGATGGTTCACTAGCATACTAAGGGTTGTAACTTGTTATCCATTTTGATAACCTAAGTGTGGTGTGTGCAGACTCGTGTGAAAGGGTACATATGTACAAGCATCGTATCGACCGGTTCGTACGAGTACTACAGTCGGTGACCATGTGGGAATCCCGGTTGCTGAGCTCTTTTGGTCTTATTTTTTTTTTGCTCTATTAGTCTGTCTTCCCAGTAGGATGGAAGGGCAAGCTGGGCTTCTCGTAGTGTACTTTTTTTGCAGGATGGCTTGGGAGGTCGGACTTGGAGCGGGCAAGCCTTATTGACGAGGTGATATTGGCTCCGGATTTCCGTGCTCTCCACAATCCAGCTGGAAGAACCATTGTTGGTGCGAAAGAGCATGACCGTGTCCAATTGGGCTACCGGTAGTAACAACGTGAAATGTGAATGACATTAAATCACAGATAATCAATCGGTTAATTGGTTGAGCTGACACCTTGGCTCCCGTACAGTACACTTCCAAACGCCTGACCTAACAACATTGCTAATCCGTCCGATGAAAAGAATAAGTGGCAAAGCAACTTAAAAATACCCTAACATCGCGACAGGTCCTCGCCAAAGAGCTGCTGTCTGGACTGCAGTCAATGGTTATGGCATTCCTTCTCCGTCTCTTGCACCAAAAATGTATGAAACTCGGGAACAGGCGAAGCAGTGTTCCAGGGGCAATCCGCCCGACTCAACTACCGACTCGGGATTCGTTATGCCAAATACTGCCCCTCTGTGGGGTGTCAACTGTCCCGAGGGAGGGGTTGAAGAGAGCTCTGCGGGAACATCCAAGTCCTCCGAGCCACCTGATCCCCTTTTTGCAGTACCGAGGGGGAATCGGTGGACTTTGTCATAAGCGGGTGATACTTGCAAATCGGTAAAGGGTCTGAATGCCTTGTGCCAAGATAGTTATGATACCAGTCAGCACCTTGGAGCCCCGACACAGCACGGGAGGTGGCCTAGAGCCATAGTCCGGATCGCTCGCTCTCACTATAGATTTTTTTTTTTTGTTCTTTTCTACTTTCTCCTAGCGTCCAGGGCCTTCTCAGTGCCTTCATTGATACCGCGACATGTCATTTTCAGCAGTGGGCTGAGTTACTTCTTTTTTTTCAACCAGGTTAGATTTTGGTTAAACTCTGATTACTCGTACCAACTTCCACCCAAGGAATCCCAAAGCCAAATACTACCACGGTTCTTAGTTGTTTATAGAAATATGTTGAAATAGCTTTCCTATGACCCCTTCTCCTGTAATATTCATGTGCGATCGTAATGTGTTCGAAGGACTTCCTTAAGAAATGCTTATCCCTTTAGCATTCATACACCCAAGATGTTGGATTACGCATACAGCATGTAAAATTTAGTTAACGGTGATTGCTTCCACACCCCATCCCATCAGGCTTAGGGAAATTATGTTGGCTTTGTTTTCATATATCCCGGCTACCATCGGGGGTGAGGAAATCCGGTCTGGTATTTGGTTTGTTGTTTTCTTTGTTCTATCCCTTTCAATACTCGGGGTTGGTTTTCGCGATTGCTGTGGAGTGGAAGTACTATCGCGACATCGTTTTCTTGTTTGCCTGCTCCACGGTTCTGGGGAGTGTTGCGATTTCCGGTGCCTTTCATTTCCTTTTTTCATCTTCGATGGTTCGTGTATGATACTTTCGTCTGGCGTCCAGGGTTAGGTGTTCGGGAGATAGATAAATCTCCCGGACTACCCTTAGCTGGCGTCTCTGTCGGCCGTCCGGTTCATTGGTTCTCTGGTTTACTTGTCCTTGGCCCGCGGTACTCTGTCAATCTCTGCTCCATCCATTGACCCCCTACTATGCTGGTGCTCACTTAGCTTAGGCGGTAGACACCAATGGTTCTCGGACCACCCGTCATCCAATATCACTGACGCAATGCTCCAGCTTCACCCATATTTCCAGGGTTGGGGTGAAGAGTGGATGATTATATTCATAATTCGGCTCGATTAGGGGCGCCCGTTTGGCGACTGGGGCGAGGCCATGTTAATATCGAGGGAGTGATCGCTTATTTGTCCTTAATTGGTGGGTACTGTGCATGAGCTCGGGGGTGGATGAATGCGGTCAACAGTTTGCACCGCAGCAGCACTGGCGGCATTGCGTGGGCTGGTGTTGAACAAACTCTTTGTGACAGCTTGAAGAATTAGGAGGCATATCTCAAGTATAAATCAAAACTCCAAGCCCAAGATCTCCCGAGAAGGGAATCAGACCTTCTTCTACTCAATTACACTGCTCTATTACGAATGGCCATTCGTGATCTCGCCCCACCGCCACCAGCACCCGTGCCAGCACGCTACAAAATATCCATCTCTTTTATGCGCTCCGAGTATGATACATCGACAATAAGTGTATCTGAAAAGACATCCCTAATAAACGCCCCCCAAAGATACTGCATTTTATTATATCCAAGTAACGCCGAAGAAGAAAAAGGGGCTATCATACGGGACCAAGAGACGCCACTCAAAAATAAAACTCTGATAATATATACTCTACCTAAACCTAGACCCATTCAACATTAAGCAAAGGAATGAGATAGTCTAGCAGTGGGGTAAAGGTTTAATTTAACTAAGAAACTTGCAATTGAATTACCAGAACGCCGGGAGAAAGACTGAAAGCAGGAGGAACAAATAAACATCCCAAGTCGTCCCGCACAAAACCTAAATTCATGACACCGCCTGTACGAACAAAATACAATTTCCACGAGGCAAGGTCAAAAACTCGTGGGGGCCAAACAAGGATCAAAGTACTGGATACATCGGAGATGGCGTGAACAGCCGTTAACCGTCAGCTATAGGTATGAGGGTAACGCATGGCCAGGATTAGTAGCGTCGGGGAGGTTTGTGCCCCCGGAGCACTAAAACACGCTGGGTTTGGCGCCATGTTGGGCCTTTAGCTGCGTCACGATTCCGGCGTGCCTGTTTCTAGCAGCCCACGAGGGAAGTATCCGGTCCTGCTTGTCTGGCTTATCGGGTTGATATCTTCCCGCCCCAGCAGTAGCTTCACTATTCCCCCATGGCCATTCTCGGCCGCCCACGCGAGTGGTGTTCGGCCATAACGGGTGTCGGGGATGTTGGGGCTAACATCCTCCCATCCCAACAGTAGCTTCACTATTCCCTCATGGCCATTCTCGGCAGCCCCCAAGAGCGGCGTTCGGCCGGATTTATCCGAACTATTGGGGTTGGTATCTTCACGACCGAGCAGTAGCTTCGCTATTCCCTCATGGCCATTCTCGGCAGCCCCCGAGAGCGGCGTTCGGCCAGATTTACTTGCACCATCGGGGTTGACGTATCTCCTGCCAAACAATAGACCCATTACCCGTGGCGCCTTACCCCACCGACGACCGATGCTCCCGGGATTGACAAATCGCCGACCAAGAAATAATCTCACCACTCCCTCATGTCCATTTCCAGCAGCCCACGAGAGCGCTGTTCGACCATAACTGGTGTCCTGCTGGTCGGGGTGAATATACTTTTCGCGCAAGAGTAACCCCACTACTTCTTCATGCCCATATCTTGCAGCCCATATGAGTGGAGTCATACCTACAGTATCTCTAAGGTTCACATCCCATCTGTTCATCTTTACCAAAATATCCGCAACATCAGTGATGCCAAAGTACGGGATACAGTGTAGCGCAGAAAATGACTCGCGACCAACCGATTGAGTTCCAAAAGTATTCGGCAGAGATGTGATTATCAAACTGATCAAGAAACTTGAGCGCAAATGCCTTTGCGCAATCTGAGAGGTCCATTCGAGCGTGGATCCCCCAATACAAAGAAGAATATTCAAGGAAGGATGTGTCTCGGGAGTCAGAGGACGGGCCGGCTGAAAGTTCCTTGACGCTCGGGAAGTTGAGATAAGTCAAGCAGACTTCCGCCATTGTTGAGTGAGCTCCGTCAAAAAGGTCGGGGTGTGTGCAAAGATACTCTTGTAGGGTGAAATGGATTAACCTAACAGTCGAGGCCCCTTATCGACGGTGACAAGCCCTTGACCACAGGCTATCAGGGTCGATACCGCCGGGATATCATCGCTGTTGAAGTCGTTTGAACCTGGCTTGATTGCTAGGGCGTGACATATTTCCTCCACCCGTAATGGCCGTCTCGAATGAGAGATCCACATCAGAGTGGCCATCCCCAGTCTTGCTTTCTCCACACCCTGAGCCTTCACCCTTTCCAGTATTGCTTCGTACGCACCCCCCAAATTTAAGCCATTCTTCATTGCCCTAAGCTTTTGTCTCCTTCGATATATGGTCGTTTCTCGTAGGATCGTCTCGATGCTCAAGAATACAAGCAGGAATCTAGATACAATAACTATTAGCACACTGCCCTATCTACTGCTACAAGTACCATTCCTCCCTACTTACATTTCCGAAACTGTCTCGGGAATGTTCTTTATAATTTCCTCTTCCAAAATCTTGTCCATCGCGCCCGGTGTTGTATCCTCTCTCAGTTTCACTTGGACGAATCTGATGATATCGCCCTTGGTGGGTGTGATAGATCTAGTCGCTGCCCTCCCAGCAAGGTGACTCTCAATCTCGCACCGGATATGCGGCCTCCCGGTCAAAAATATCCGAGCCCCTTGGGACTTCTGGAGAATTTGTTTGAGTGAATCGAGAAGCTTCACCCGATGCCCTGCCGGACACTCGTCTAGGGCATCAAGGCATATGAATGTACATCGTGAGGACGCGATATCCTGCAAAGTCTCCACAGTTTCTGAGAGCACAAGCCTCTGGCCACAAATGACCTTCTCCCGCTCCCGAAAAGCTTTGAATATCCTTTGCGGGATCTCGTCCAGCCCGGAAACAACCTTTTTCAGCACTGAGCCTAGAATAGAGGCTAGGGATTGCTCCGGAGCCGCGAAGTCGAAGTAGAAGCACGCAACAGCAGCATTTATCCCCATAGCCTGCTTGCATAATGTATCTATTACCAGGGAGCCAACATCATCGAGTATCAGTGATACCTTCCTTCCCCCAAGTATAGTTCGAGCACTCCAAAACCTGCACCAGACTTAGCATTTTCAAATGATTATGGAGGACTAGCCAGATTTTTAATGATCATGAAAAAACCTCTACCTTGTTCTTATCAAGGTTCTCTATAATGTAGAGGTTTTTTCATGATGATTAAAAATTTCTGTAATCCTCTATAATCATTTGAAAATGCTAAGTCTAGTGCAGGTTTTGGAGTGCTTGAACCATATTTCCTCTCTCACCTGATGTAGGTCTTGCCAACCCCCGGGTCTCCATAGCAAAGCAAGGCTGAACCACCGGAGTCACCCCCGCGAATACCATCAAGCCAATTTCGATATTCCTGAGTTTGCAAGAGCCAGTCTCCCACCTCATCCACCCTGCAGGCCCGGATTTCCTGGTGCCACATCTGGGGCTCAAGTGGAGATAGCCAGGCCAAAATCTCAGACCTCTCGTCGGTAACGGTATAGTTATACCACACATTGTTAAAACAGTTGGTATTGTCGCTGAAGGGATGCTGAGACATTTTCTGTTTTCGCTGTTGGGAAGGTTGTGAGGGATGGTTTCTTGGGTAGTTTTGGCTGGTAGAGTTGGTTGAGGTATCTCCCTAAGTGCGAAGAAAGGCGGGGACAATCATGAAGCCTTCTGTGTGAACGGCTGGTCCAACCAATCCTTCCGATCCTGGAAGACTCTGTGAAACCAAGCTGGTTGTGCGCTGCCAGACGCGCGAACCCCAAGCGGCAGACTGCCGGATGGGGCTCAATGGGCCCTGCCATGCATCAACAGATAACGGATGGTCTTAGGCAACTGTATAATACCGGCTTTATCGTAATCCTCTTAAGGCCTGTTTGGCGGGAACGGTAGGTGGGTCGACCATTCCGCTTTGTGATGACTTTACCTGGTGAAATGGTTGTCTTGGCATGTCCATAACGGAATGTCACGGTCGTTTGTAAGCTCGCGGCCCCCCCGGTTTTCGGCCAACCCTAGTTTTCGACCACCTTGGCACAACTGCGCAGCCCAAAAACATTTTCAATTTACAACTCCCATTGAAACATACATGATTCCGTTTGTGCTTTTTGCAAATTTCTAGAGGTTCTTAATGCTGCCTCCTCTAAAGAAGACTCTTTTGCCTTTGCCTGGGCCTTTTTTTATGCAATTTTAGCCTTCTCCACTTCCACCTCCACTTGTGCCTTTTCTGCCTACTCCAATGATCATTTTATACTTTCTACATTCGCAAAAATAGTATTTGGATCTAGAATAACTTTCCACTTCTTCTTTTTACTTTCTAACTTATTGATTTGTAGTTGAAGGCATTGGTTGGTTGCATATAAGATAGCATCCTGGACAGTAGCTTCCCCAAGGGCTTTTTGAGCCTTCTGGAAGACAGTTTGCTGATCGCAGGTCAGCAGGCCCAATCTTTAAACAGTATGGTGAATATCATGAGAATGTCTGGGGGTTCTGAAAAGGGTCTCATAGTTGCTAGAACAGGATCACTTGGGTATAGATAGAGGATGAGGAGGAGAGGGTAAAGTGCAAGAAGAAAAGTGAGTAGGGCTATCGATTTGTATTGTAGTAAGTTTATGAAGTTGAGAGAAGTTAAGGGTTTTGTCCAGATTCCAAGGGAAAAGACCAGCTGCAGACCAGCCTGCCTGTAGAGTACAAGTTGTAAAGGTTTCTGTATGGGCTTTTTGATAAGCTTCAACAAATCAGTACTTCTTTACCAGTGCCAGTGCAGTACCATTGAGGTGGGCAAGATCAGCAATTTCTTTGTAGTAGCATGACTTGAGTGGAGAGAATCTGCCAAGATTTAGTGATTGAAGAATATGACATGAGTAGGCTAGGAGATATAATATATCAATCTAGTTCTGCCAGAAAATCTACATGAATTCCACAGTAGCATGACTTCTATGCCTATCTAAAAGTAGAAGTTGATGTACAGTTCAGCTATCTGCTTGAGTAGTAGCAGTTTCTGGGAGAAAGACCTCTTTTAACCAACTCAATCCAATATCATTGAAGGTCCAACCCTTTGAAGTAGTCATAACTGGCCAGTCTGGTATGTTCTCTATTGTGTGAACCATGATATCTGAATATCCTTCTCCTTGAATATCACTAAGAGATAGATATGATGATCTGAGGCATTAATTGCCTCAATTACTGACACCCACTCACTATTTTCAGGTGACTGGATATAGGTTTCATGCTTTCCACATGCTCCCAGGACCACAGAATTGGTACAAATATCTAAAGTAATACCATGCTCATCTATGGTCTAGATATCACTCTGCTGAGTATTATGACAGGCTCAGATAGTATCAAACTGCTCATAAAAGCCCTCAATATGGTGGGGTTGGGTACCATGAATATGGGCAGACTGACTTGGCTTACCAATTAGGCTTGTGATTCAGGGGTTGTATTTTATGAAGTAGGGAACCCACTTCTTGTCAAGTAGTTTAGTGTCACCAGAAAGGCTGAGGATAAGAGTAGCCATTTCTCTTGTCTAGAAGTGTGAGGAGGCATATCCACATCCCTCCTGACTATAATTCAGTCACACAAAGATCTTTCTTGTTCTTATGACAAGTGTTGTTGATAAAGGTGTCCCAAGCCTATAGTCAATTCTCCTAAACAGCAACTTTGTAATATGATATGGAGTATGCCATATTCTTTCACTGCCTTTCTCTCTAAGATGCCATTCTCAATTACTGCTAAGGCTAGAATGATTGATTTCTTTCTGATATCCATGTTGTAGTTGTAATTGATGATATTTTTAGTTGGATGTTTGATGGTAGAACATGGTTGTTATAGTGTCCAAAAACTAGAATTGGCCAAAAACCTAGTAGGCGAGCTTATGAGAAAATTGAACTGAACAGTTATACCTGAATAAGCCCTTAACCATAACTAGTATTGTATAGTACTACATATTATATTACTCATAGCACTTCTCAAAACAGCCAAAAAACTAGAAACACAAAATATCAGATAGGCAAAAGCAATATAATAAAAGATAGTAGCCAGAAAAGTTGCTGAAAATACTGAAATAGGCCATGAGGAATGCAATGAAGAATGCATGGAATTAGTCTCTCTACTTGGCAGCACAAATCTTACAATACTGCCAATAGATTTCCTAGAGGAGAGTCACCAAAAGCCAAGCATTACTAGCAATAGGTCTCGGTTGGCTAGCAATCGCACTCTGAAGTATTAATGCAGGTATCATAAAGGGACAGAACTTAACAATATTGCTGGCTCTCTTATATTATAATTGCAGTGGAATTTTACTAAAATATACTTAAACAATTAAAGGATTTAATAATAAAAAATTGCTAAAATGTACTTTTAAATATTCCAAAAGCAACTAATTTCCAAATGCCATCGCACTGTTGTTCTCAATTTTGGTTTTTATATAACCGGTACAGATACTAGGTTATGTTTTATGTTTTGTTTGATAGTATCGTTTGATAGTATCATTTGATACTTGTTATGTTTCAAAGGTATCACTTGATACTTTAAATGTTTTATGTTTTGTTTGATAGTATCGCTTGATACTTGTTATGTTTCAAAGGTATCGCTTGATACTTTGAATGTTTTATGTTTAATTTGATAGTATCGTTTGATACTTGTTATGTTTCAAAGGTATCGCTTGATACTTTGAATGTTTTATGTTTTATTTAATGGTATTGTTTGATACTCGCTATGTTTCAAAGGTATTATTGGATACTTTAAAAAGAACTATGTTATTGCTCATACGGGAGATGGGTAAGAACTTGTATTTAAATACTACTGATTCCACAATGGAAATAGCAGACTTCGACTGACAGTATTCTTAATATACTTGGTTGAACAGTTACTTCTTGATCTCCAATTACACCCTTTCGAAGCCTTCTTTAGTTTACACAGCTCTCACCTCTTGCCAAGCAAGCAGGCCACCTGTTACTATCATACTCGCAGCATGATTAGCACCCTAGGTGTGAACACGTTACATTTTACCTATCCCATAACATATCTATGAAAAGGTATTTACATGCAAAAACTACTGCAATAGTATGACAGGTGTAGTAGCTTATATCCAGAGAAAGTGGTAGAATCCTTAAACAATCAACATTATATTATAGTGATAGACTCACAACACTACTGCAAAACTTTCATTTATACCTATGAGACCCTGGGAGAAAGTCCAAGTTCTTGGTATGAATTATGGCTCCACTATTCTGTGGCGAAGTGTATCCACACTGCTTTTGAAGTGGAGAAATGGTGAAAGCATAATATGAGCAAACTAGTCTAGGTCCCTCAATACCTTGAGGGATTGGGAATTCTTTTCTCTTTTTGTTGCTGGTCTAAAACTTTTAGCCCAACTGCCAGATAGTAGCAATCTCTAGATCTCACAGGAATGTTCTTTCATATTAAATCAGAAAAGTCATAGATAGCTGTTTATTTCCCTTTGCTCTGCTCACCCCCCCTTTCTTCTATTCCACCCAGCTGGCCAAGACGCCATGTTGTTGCTAGGAGGTAGGTATTAGGACATGAAGGAGTGATCTGGTTAGAAGGGGTATCAGATGATGAGATGTCACTATTAAATTTGATAAGTGTTCAGTACAATATAAGAAAGATTGTACATTTATTGCACTTGCTCATGTTTATCATCAAGGAAATACCCAAAATACCACCGGTGACAGGGGCATGATATGTTTTATATATCAGTATGATACTTTTTATCATTTTCGAATGTGCCTCTTCTCCGGCAACCCCACTCTCACACGGAGACGCTCTAGCAAGGTATCCCCTGCAGTGCCGAAGGCGCCGAAATTCCCTACACCACGCTAAACTCTAAACTGGTGTAATTGGTTTTGGACCGCTCTGGAACTGGTTATTCAGCGATATCGAATACAGTCAGATTGAGTCACAAACATTTTTTCTTCAACCCATGCAGTGAGCCCATCACAGAAGCTTCTCCTTCATTTATAAGTTGGGATAATTGTGGAACTATGGAACAGTTATCGCATTGCTTGTCATGAATTGTGTATTCTGTTGTCCTTGAGGGTTGTATGCTTACTGGTAATCTAAGACTATCGTTCGCCGTGGAGTGGTTCGTTCGTCAACATGTGCAAACCCGAATAGAGTCGGATATTACGGTAGTATTGCTCATCCGTGAGGTCGACCGCGCCAATAAAATAAAAATCCACTAATCTGATTAGTTTCCATTTAACGTTGTGTAGGGGAATTTAGCGCTGTCAGGTGTCAAGACTACAGGGGATACTTGAAACAAGTACGATAATATCATAATATTATTAACGGAAAACTGACACAATGCCTGCGAATTCGACAGCCTGGGTACTCACTGCCCATCATGACACAATGCCCGTCTGTTAAATTTGATGGGATGTAACTAAGCTTGAAGGGTCTAAGGTCCCAGAGGAGAATAATATCATGTTATTCAGCGCAGAGCAAATAAAACAAAATCAATTGACTCTCAATTTTTAAAAAAAAAACTACACTAAAATACAAAACTTTTAAACAAACAAAATTGCCTTCACTCTTTGAAAAAAATAGGTCCAGCAGCTAAATATTTGATAACTTTTAGACCTCTAGCAAAATCTCCGCCCGTCTAGGAATTTCCAAAAAAAGAGAAACAAGTACTGGGGGCCGGTATAAAGTCTTTGAACACACCAGGGTTGCTTACTATAAAAAATCCCTAAGAACTGGTGAGGTTATGAAGTAGTGTATCCAATTGCTAAATACCTGCCCCTAGTATATGAAATAGGAAATAGATAGAAAGAAAAAAAAGATATAGAAAATTAGGGGAGAGGGAGCTGGCAGCAGGACCTTGAATTATGTCCTGATTGGTGACATGTTGAGCAATATTGAATACCAGAATCTGGCACTTCTGGTAATTGCCCAAGACGTTGCTGTAGTTGTATTCGCTTTCTCTGATCTCCTGGCTTATGGCATACAGTTTTTGGCCTGCTCTTAGGATTGCCTAAGATAGGTGGAAGACAAAGACTGCCCGGAACTACTGCTGGTCTACCTAAATTCAAGTTCCTTCTAGGTTATTGCTGTCTCCAGGGTCCAGGTCTGAGTAGATGAATATTTGAGGTCGACAGTGGAGAGCCATAAGTTGGTGACCGAGTCCAAAATACACTGAGTTTGCCAGTAGGAGTACTAGTAAGAGTAGTTTGTAAATTGGTATGAATAGTGGCCAGCTTAAAAAAGGCTTTAGTACCATAGGCACAAGGACGCTTAGTGGGAATAACTTAATTCTGTTCCTGAAACTTGACTGTTTTCGCAATACCTTGAGATTCTGATTCCTGTAAATCTTCAGCTAAAAGATCAAGGATGGCTGTTAAGAGTCCACAATTAGCTCTCTTGTAACTGGTATGGGTACTAGATTATGTTTTATGTTTTGTTTTATAGTATCGTTTAATACTTGTTATGTTTCAAAGGTATTGCTTGATACTTTGAATATTTTATGTTTTGTTTGATAGTATCGTTTGATACTTCTTATGTTTCAAGGGTATCGCTTGATACTTTCAATGTTTATGTTTGGTTTTGCAAGCATCACTTGATGCTCACTATGTTTCAAAGGTATCATTGGATACTTTAAAAGGGACTGTGTTATCACTCATACTGGAAATGAGTGAGAACTTGTATTTAAATACTACTGAGTCCACGATGGAAACTGCAGACTTTGACTGACAGTATTCTTAATATACTTAGTTGAACGGTCACTTCTTAATCTCCTATTACACCCCTTTGAAGCCTCCTTTAGTCTACACAGCGCTCCACTCTTGTCAAGCAAGCAGGCCACCTGTTACCATCATACTTGAAGTGTGATTAGTACCCTAGGTGTGAACACATTACATTTTTTTAACCTCAGCAAGTGGTTACAAATATTGTATCTGGATAAGGCCTGATCAACCTGCAGACATCCACCAAGAAACACTAGCAGTAGGAAGTGGCAGAACCCAGGGCAGTCAGCTTTGCCAGCAAACACCATTGAACCCCTCAGGATAAGGAGTGGGAAGTGGATCCCACAAGAAGGGCTAGAAGGCCTCAGAAAACCCAAGAAGCCAAAGAACACAGCAGAGTCTAGTACTGATGAGGCTGCCAAGCAGCTTGCAAAGGACCAGGCTTCAAGAACCTTAGAAGAATTTAAAGAAGAACAAGTCAAGGACATGAAACAGCCACCCAGGGACTCCCCACCACTGACAAAGAGTCCTCTGAGACAGAGGATAGTGACAGGAAAGAAAGCGAATCTGAAATGTCTAGCTCAGAAGGTCTGCCGCCTCTACCAGTACTCCCAACTGGTAGCACTGATGATCAGCCAGGAAAGAAACCTAAGATAAAGTTACCACTATCAGACAAGTTCAGCGGAAAGGGAGATGAACTCAAACCTGCAGGATTCAAGTGATGGGGAACCTCGATACATGAGTACCTGCTCACACAGAGAATCAGGACATTGGAAAAGGAAACAGAACTCTATATAGGGACTTTCTGTCAAGGAGCTGCCTTGGAGGTATACCACCAGTGCATGGATGAATACAGTAATGGAGACTACATTAGTGGACAGACAGTACTGGAATATCTCCTGAAATAGTTCCAATTAAGCCGAAACTGAGAAGAGCTATTCAAAGCCTTCAACCCTATTCACCAAGTACAAAATAGCAAAACAGAAAGGATTATAAAGATAGCCACAGAACTTCTGATGTACTGAAGAAGAATGCCTGAATTCACAGTCAACAACTATATGCTGATATGAAGATTCTATAATGCTATGGATACTCAACTCAGACAAGTGGTAGAACCAATGGAACGGAAAGACGATAAGATAGATGACATTATCTTAAATGCAGAATAGCAGGATGCTATCCTACATGAGACCAGTGCTTATAGCAAACCAAGTGCAGCAAAGCGAGATGGAAAACCGCAAGAGAAGCAACACCAACAGGAAAAAAAGATAAAGCCAACCCAGAAGAGAATCCCCAGGAATACCAAACAGAAACAAAAGGACAATGGAGAATGCTTTGAATATGGAAAGCAGGGACACATGGCACTAGACTGCCCCACCAAACGACAAATTAAGATGGAAATGTCAGCAAACCAGGTAGAGACAAAGGAGTTCGAGAAGATAGAAATCAACTCAGCCGATGCGAAGACTGAGATTGAGTACTACTAAACTCTCCCAGCGTCTACTCTATACCCCCACCGTACACTGGAGGAAACCATCTTGATTAATGGCACATGCGCCAAGGTATTATTTGACACAGGTGCAGTAGGTGCAGATATTATTAGTAACACCTTTGTCACAACTCAGGGCATCTCCACCCATCTAATGAAAATACCAGTCACTGTGAACATGGCCATGAAGGGATCACAATCGACAAGTCATAAGACTTAGGAAGTAACTATCCAACTCGGATCTGCTAGACTACTGAACTAAAGGATGATGGTTGGAAATTTGGCAAAATATAATGCACTAATGGGGATGCCTTTCCTGATCCCACACAGGGCTATTGTCCAATGTGGTGAGGTAGTGATTGCACTCCCAGAGAAAAAAGTACGAGTACTGTGCAAATCAACAAGTACAGAGTTCAGAGCAGCAATTTATGAAACTGAACAAGATAAAATCCTAACCAAGTTTGTGGATATATTCCCTGAGAAGATTCTGGAGACTTTACTGCCTCTTAGAAAAATTAACCACCACATTCACCTGAAGAATACAACAGATTTGCAAAACCAATCGACATACACTATACCTGAGGTATACAAAGGAAAACTGTACAACTGGATAAATGAGAAGTTAAGGACTGGAGTTATCTACTGAACTGAGTTCCTAGGGGTAGGGCCCATGTTTGTTCAGCCAAAATCTGATGGGAGGATCAGACCACTAGTGGATTTGAAACTACAAAATAATAACACAGTTATGGATAGCTCATCGATCCCAAATCAGACACACATCCTAAATGCTGTAGGAAGAGCCAGATTGCGAAGCAAGATAGACCTTAGTAATGCCTACTTCCAGACCCGAGTCAAACCAGGAAGCGACAAGTTCAATACCTTCAAAACCCCTTTTGGCAGATTTGCGAGCAAGGTCATGTTGTAATGACCCAACATACATGAGCTATGACAGACGGAACCTACACCTATATGGACAGCCAGAAGGCGGACTGGTAGGACCTGGCAGGCAAGTAAGTACTTGACCTACGGAGACACGATGGCCCAGGCTCCGACATAAACAGAAATGGCTGTTAAGGTACTTAGGTACTTGGCTACATCTGGAAGTAATGTCAGCATACTTAGGGACCTCTGAAGGGGCAGTTGCTCTGCTAAGCCGGGTAACTGGAGAAAGGGAAAAAGTGTCCATCTCTGGCGACAGAATAGACAGTACAACAGAGTAAAGTCACCCTGTCCACTAGACATGGTTGCCCTACCCTCAGTATCAGGTTACCCTGCCATGGGGCTTGGGTTACCCTGTCTAAAGTCCTGAGTTACCCTACCTGGCAACATGAAGCCCCTCGGGGAGTCTGGGAAAAAGGACCAGAATGTTTGTCAAGCAAAGCCACGCATAATACTGGAATCTGGGTTTCCGGGAGATGCTATTGGGCAAGCTATGCAGCTCCAAAGAAGCTGTAAATTGGAGACATTATTCCTATCATACCCCTCCGGCCTCGCCTTGAGGCCCGGACATCATGGGTAAACAGTTGTGTAGTTGTGTGCAGTCTAGCAAAGAGGAATCTTTGGAGACTGGCTTGCAACACCATATACGTCGCTGCCCTCCAGTCGACCACAAGCTGTGCGCAGGATACAAGAGGACATAGGGTGGAAGGTGGGGTACCTCCTCCAAGTTGTTCAGAGTAAAATGGACCAAAAGTGACGGAGTTAACTGGAGTTAACTGTGAGGGTCCTGAAGGTAGTCCCAGGTGGTGCCAGGATGACCAGGAGAGTTTTACACCTACCAAGCCCAAAAGTGTCCACAATGCTACAGGCTCTGTAAGGGAAGTGCAGAGACACTAAAAGCATGATTTCTACCACAGGTAAGGTAGATCCGAAGTGGTGGTTATGGGTAGTGCCTATTGGATCACTCCTGGACCACTGTATCCTGTAGAAGACACTGGAAGCCCAAGATTCGTAAATAGTAGATAGGTAAACTACTCACAGTAGCTTCTGAGATTATGTAGAGATCAATGCATGTGGGAAAGGTGTCATGAATAGTCTAGTTCATCAGGTGTCTTGACTGTTAGCCACTGGCAAGGTACCAATACACAGAGGTTTTCACTCCGGCGGGCAAAATAGAGATACGTGGTTGAAACAATAACTACATGAGATGAACGCCGACTAGAGTGTGTCGACACATGCATGCCTAAAAAGGTGTGCCAGGAAACGTGTCGGACCACCCTTAGTAGAAAAGGGTGTGTTCAAATAGTTGGAGTAAACTGATGGGGGAGTTTCTGGCATAAGATAAAACTACTTGAAAAGTCTATACAAGAACTCTCCTACTCCAACAATCAATCCTCTCGAGACCATAATTGAGTGAAGTGTAAGGCTTAATGATATTAAGTTTTACCATTTACTTTACTCTTACGTCTGTGTGAACTTTTGGCGATAAGTTTGAAGTTGTTCGGTGCAGTCGCAACCTTGGGATCCATCTTCCTAGAGGTTCCCCCATTATACATGTTGCAAGGTGACATGAATGCACCCTCTACCTTTATGCACATAATGAAGGACCTACTCAGTGACTTCCTACACCACTTTGTGTGGGTGTATATCAATGATATCTTTATTTATTCTGATACAGGAATGGAGCATATACAACATATCAGAAGGGTGTGTGAGTGATTACAGCAGGCAAAGTTTTATGCCAGCAAAAAGAAGTCAACCCTATTTATGAAACCACTGGAAGTAATGGGACATGTTATAGATGATGAAGGGATTCCCAGCTCACCTGGGAAATTAGCTTCAATTGAGGAATAGGCTATATCAAGAAACCAGAAGAAACTGTAGCAATTCCTGGGTCTGGTGAACTATATCGTGCAATTCCTACCACACCATACTAGTGTCATGGCACCCCTTACAGATTTGACAGAGAAAGCGGAATTTGTCTGGACAGACGCATATGATAAAGCATTATCCAACATCAAAGAACTGATTAAACAAGCACAGGTAATTAGACCGATAAATTATAACTCAAGACAACTCATATGGCTAATAACTGATGCCTTAGATATTGGGGTTGGAGCATGCATTGGCCAGGGGCCAACACATGAAACAGCTTACCCCATAGCCCTCCATAGCTGAAAGTTCACAAATTCACAGATCAACTATAGCACTTCAGACAAGGAGGCACTGGCAGTGATCAATCCATTCCAAGCTTTCAACCATACACTTATGGGTTCCAGTTTTACAATTACCATAGACCACCAAGCCCTGGTGAACCTGAAGACTGACCAGATCCCTGGTCGAAAAAGGACTTGCTGGATAAGTGAACTAAGCAAATACGACACGAAGGTGGTGTACAGTCTAGGACAAATGAACTATTTACCAGATGCACTCTCCCGTATCCATGAGGACTCTCATGACCAGACTCCACCACTCGTCCTTGATCACACCCTTGAGGATGATGATATCTCTGACTCCACCTCCTACAAAAACCCTTCTATAGCACTGGCCTCAATCACTTAGAAATCTTTTCCTATATCTCTAGCATGCTCTATACGGTTCTGGGAACTGCACATTTGCCCCCAACCTGAGATAGGGGAAGATGAACTCCCCTCCAGAGTTAGTACTAGCTATGGCTCTGAATGGGATGAGCCAATGTCCCAGGCAGTGGCAGCACTATCTGATAAACGGACACAACCACCAGTAACTCTCCTAAGTCATCAGTCACAATGACACCTACTATCTCGGTAATGGAAACCCAGAGGGTGACCTCTCCATCGAGCCCACTGGGACTACCTGCAGTAGACCCCTTATATCGAGAATAACTTAATATCTACAACAATGAACTGATTATCTCAGTTGTACCCCCCCTGATGGATGTGTACTGCCACACCCTCTATGATGTCCGGGAAGAAGAAGAAGATACTGGACAGACCACAACTAGAGCACAGCAGATTAAAGATAAACAGGACATTATCGATACATCTTGTGAGATGCAGAGCATTTTCAGACAACAGATAGCATCTGGATACCAACACAAACCAATCTACTTCCAAGTTATAAGGCACACTGGACAAGGACATCTGGAAGGAGCCTACACAGCAGAGGGAATGCTATACATGAGGACCTCTTATGGTGAACACTGCCTCTTTATTCCCCAAGGGCAGGTGTTTAATGGGAAAACCCTATGGGAATATGTCATGTATGAGATATATGGCAAAGGACACCATAGTGCAGAATGAAACCTCTGCTATGCAACTGAATACGTCTACTGGCCTGAGATGAGGAAGGACTTCCGTGATTATGTAAAGCAATGTGACACCTGCGAGACAAACAAGGAACTAATCCACAGACCAGAAGGAAGAACCCAAACACTTGACCCAGCTTCCGAAGTGTTTGAATCAATCGCTATTGATTTTGCACGGCCTTTCAACAAGTCAAATGGATTTGACCTTGTCCTGGTAGCATTGGACCAATTAAGCAGCTCTGTATAACTTATACCTACCAACACCACATTCACAGCAGAAGGAACAATGAAACTCCTAGAATGAGCCATCTTCATCCCTCATGACCACCCTCTATCAATAATCAGTGATGCTGACCCTTGTTTTGAGTCTAACTGGTGGAAGCAGACATGCAAATCCCTTGCAATCGAACACATTAAAGCGACACCTGGCCATCATGAAACTAATAGACAGGTTGAATGGAAGATCTGCAATCTCAAGACCAGCTTGAGGAACATGGTCAACAGACCACAGATGAACTAGGAACCCCTCCTTATCTCCCTCACAGCATACCTGAATACAGGTTTCTCTGAAACCCTCAACATGTCACCATATAAGGCATGTATAGACGAAACTACCCCCTACCACTGATAACCCTCTTTAAGAATTCAGCAGTCCCAGCTTTGAATGACTATGTGAACCGGCACCAGACCAATTGAAACTTAGCTTTCCAAGCAGTAAACCAAGTATGATACCAAAGCACAACCTCAGCAGCATGATGTAGAAAACCTCACAAACCTATAGTGATTGCACAATTGGTCCTAAAGTATAGAGCACTGTTTGCCTCAATGTCTGGGAGAAGTAAGAAGCTACAACCTCGCTGGTGAGGACCATTCAAAGTGCTAGAATTCAAGGAATTTACCGAGAACTACACAGCAAAGATAGATGGCGAAACCTACCAGAAAGATACAGGTACCTTCCACTCTGCCTTGGTAAAACGTTACCACCCAAACGATGACCAAAGATTCCCTGAAAGAGCCCATACTTGCCCTACCCCAATTTGGATAAAGGAGAACCCAGAGTGGGAAGTTGAGGAAATCTTGAACCACAGAAAATGATACAACAATAACAAATTCCTAGTAAAATAGAAAGAATATCCACGAAGTGAACACAGCTGTGAACTTCTGGAAGGCCTCGAGTACAGCACAGACCCTGGTAAAGGACTGGTGGGAACACAACAAGGAAGGAATACCACCAAATATACAACAAATCTCAATAGAAATCACCAGACCAGCTATGAGACACTGGTCACCAGAGTTACCTGATACCTCCCGGCTAGGAAAAGACGTTAATGAAGGACCAGCAAAGGAAGTCTTCTGGATAACTTACTTTGATAGCGAATTCGAATCAACCAGTAAGGAGGATGAAGCGATGAAGAACGCAGCACATGAGTACTACTACTAGAACCTGCCATCTCTCCATCCAAAACAATAATGATGTCAAACTATATGGAACTTAGTGTGGAGCAGCACTATCAGCTTGTAGGACTATTAGTGAACTGCAGTACTATCCCATCCACTGAATATTTCTCTAAAGTCTGGTGTTCTTACTATGAAGAATGTGGGATGGTCCAAGTGGTGTGCGAGGACAATGTCAGAATGCAGGACTACTGTGATATGCCCTGGTGTGAGAGTAGTTTCTTTGGTGAAGTTGCATTTTGCGCTTCTTGTTTATCGTCTAATTACATGTTGGGCAATGATTTCCTTGAGGAAGAAGGTTATAGCAAGGAAGATTTCTTTGAGAATTTTGATTTTCAGGATTATTAGTTTTGTTTTAGTCAAACAGTTGATTTGTTTTGGGAAATATAACCAGTACGGGTACTAGATTATGTTTTATGTTTTGTTTTATAGTATTGTTTGATACTTGTTATGTTTCAAAGGTATCACTTGACACTTTGAATGTTTATGTTTTATTTCGCAAGTATCACTTGATGCTCACTATGTTTCAAAGGTATCGTTGGATACTTTGAAAAGGACTATGTTATCACTCACACTGGAAATGAGTAAGAACTTGTATTTAAACACCACTTATAACGTGTTCGGGCCAGGCCCTAGTCACGTAGCGGTACGATAGGAGCAGATGGCTTCTTGATCAACAAGAAGTGAGCGCTGCTTACTAAAGGAGTCTTCGAACGGGGTGTAATAGAAGATCAAAGAAGTAACTGTTCAACCAAGTATATTAAGAATACTGTCTGTCGAAGTCTGCTGTTTCCACTGTGGGAATCAGCGGTCTTTAAATACAGCATATCACTTATCTCCAGTATAAACAATATTCCAAAACATTGTGTGTATCAACCAATAGCACACGAAACAATACAAGTATCAAACGATACTGTAAAACCAAACATAAAACAATGTGTGTATCAACCGATAGTACATGAAACAATACAAGTATCAAACGATACTGTGAAACCAAACATAAAACAACCTAGTACCTGTACTGGTTACACAAGCTGCCATATCATAGGTGATAGGTTCCTGATAATGATGTTGTACTGCCTGTACTATGGCTCGAGGTTTTGTGTCATTATCAATGACTAAAATCTCCAGGAGTTTCTTGATCAACCAGTCTAACCTGCTTGCAGCAGCACATTTGAACTGGGCTGAACCAATACATGTACAGGTGAAATCGATGTAATAGCGGCATTGTCAGTAGCTGGCTGGACAACTGTGTAGATACTGAAGAGGCAGGTGGATAGGTGATATTTGATGCTGACCCAGGATGGATCGGATTTGTGAATTCAGTATGGAAATTTTGCTGTTATTGACCAATCTGCACCCACAGACTTGAAATCCTTTAGGGAAGAGAATTTATCTCCTAGTTGAATACTCATTTTGCTCTCGACTGCATCAACCCAGAAGTGGTAGGATACTTCTCCCCAGGATATGCTTCTTCAATCTATTATCTATATATGCACTACTAGTACAGTGAAAAAATTTTCTTCAACAAACATGGGTACCTCCCCTGTTGAACTTTAAACTATTTAGGTTTAGTTACACCCCATCAAATTTAACAGACGGGCATTGTGTCATGACAGGCAGTCAGTACCCAGGCTGTCGAATTCACGGGCATTGTGTCAGTTTTCCGTATTATTAATATGATACTAGCATTATTAAATTTTTGTCTCGGTCACACCCAACCCTGAAATAAATGGGATATTTGATCCGGGTTGTCTTTCCACGCCCTATTCTGTTCAACACGAAGCACACCTTTGGTGGCCCGTCGGTGAATCCGGGTCGTGCGATTAATTTCGGCAGCCAATGTTCTGTTTCATAGAATCTCACTCGAGTTAGCATCCGGGTTTGATGGCAGGTATGATAGCAAGCAGTAGGGAACGTGAAAGAGAAGACAGTAGGCAAGCCAAACTAAAATAAAGGGTCCTCCTCTTCCTTTCTTTCAAGGATCGTATGATAGCATAAAGAATTGCCATGAAATTAATTTCCAAGAACAACCACAAAACCTGCTTCCACCCGAAGTACGGTAGATTATAGGATTTTTCCAACTATTTTTACATCCCATATCTAGGATGGACCATGCTTGAAGTAGTGGATAAGGTTGTTTGTGATCTGTCTTTGCCATACGATGCGAAACCGCTATATTAGCAATTAGCCAGAGATCCACAACACCTGATACCTTGATGCACTGCACGAACTGGAATGAAAAAAAAAAACCCCCACATTTTTCCCCAAGACCTTTATGTACGATTGTTCTTTTCCGCTATTTTCTTGTAAGCATTTGGCTCGGAATAAGTGAGTAATTGCTATTCGAAACGCTCAGCTTTGGTGGACTTCGCCTACTGTCCTTTCCGCCAGGTTCCCCTGCTATAGAGTGCCCCAATAAGACGGACGACGGCTCAGTCTACCAACAGTATCAGTTTCGCAAATCTAGGACGGATAGGTTTGAGCATCCAGAGCCGCACAACACCCGGGGCCTTACTTCAGCCGCCAGAAATTTCGTTGATTGATTCTCTTCTGCCGCGCTATTCTCTACAACAGTCGGGCAACAAACGACAGCAGAATGCCTCGGGCGTTCACTGACAATATCAACCGGTTTAATGTACCTAATGTTTGGGATCACCTTACTATTTCCGAAGACAAGCCCAAGACCCCGGGCTGGGTTTCCCATCTTGATCCATACACGGGCATCCGAAAACACCCTGTCGCCAATGTGGAAGACCGGTTTTTGCAAACCGGTGAGTTTCGAATGATGCGATGGCGCCTGCGAGGATGGATCCCACAATACGACCTTATTTTTCTCCCGTGATCCGGGGGTTGGTAAAGCATTTCTCGGGTGGTTAAGGGAAATGGTCCTTGCAGAAGATATCAAAGAAAGGCATTCCTGATGACTCGCCACTTTGGTTCTCTTGCGGTCGGCACCTTGCGTAATCACGCTTGAGGAACAGATGGTATCGCTGCACCTTTCACCTCCGACCTCACTTCCCAGAAAGTGCGGTCTCTCACTCACGGAAACGATAGGTTCCCTGCTAAAGCAAATTGTTTGTGGATCAACCAATATTCCGGGGAAAGCGGTCCGCGTCCCTCATCGGTCGCCGCGGGCCCGACCACCAGAGATTTTTCATACGCCACAGGCTGTCATGTCTTCATAGCAGACATTTCTACACCCTAACCTCCTAGAGGAATGTGCGGAAGCACCCAGGCAGAGATTCTAAATTGCTAAGACACGCTCTCCAAGTGTTGCCAGCACTCGAACATCCCAACTGGAAGACCGCAAATAGGGAGTAGAGAAAAGCCCGGGTGAACGAACAAAAACTGCATCCATAACACCCAGTGATATCCGTTGATAGATGTATATCTAGGCTCCTCCCAGTCTCCCTCAATATCGCTATCGTGCAAAGGCCCACCATCGATGGCGGGCTACAAAAGCACGGCGAAAGGATCAATGGTCCGGACTCTAGGGATTGCGTGCGGTGCAAGGTTAGAGCTGATCAACGCCCAGGGCGGGGAGGATACAAGACTCAGGATGGCCGCTCCGATATGGGCCTCTTATTCTGAGCAGTCTCTGCTAGCGGATGAGTTGTGCCGCGTCCCTACCTGTCAAGACAGGATTGCCTGGTCTGAATACCGACAATGTCCCTCCCAAACCGAGACAGCCCAGGCTTCTCATCGCGGAGGAGGCCTCGATTGTCCATGAACCCACTTCACTCTCCAAGCGCACACTTCTGCTTGATTTAGTAGCCTCGGCGGGCCTCGGTAGGCAACCGCTGAAACCTCCCTAGCGTATTGTACCATAGTCAGGAATATTTCGCTTACGATGCGTGCTCCCCCCCCAAACAGCTCCCTTCCTTGGATACGCTTCGTGTTACTGGGGGGTCCACGCACGAAGGGAAGCGCCAGGTCGTGTAAGATCGCTTGCGCTCAAAATTCCTAGCAAGTATAATACGGGGGCCGTTCATCAACAGAGGTGCTTTTCGGGGATGTCTTGCAGAAGGCTGGACTTCTTAGTTACCTCATATAGCCAATACCCAGCATTTCCTCTCTCGACATACAGGGATCCCCGCCCTGCGTGTTTCGCTATGCTATACATCTTGGCTGCCGAGGGTACAGTATGTCCTTTTTCAATATCTTTAAAACCGTAGTAAATCCACCCAAAACGGAAGGTTGCGATTGCGAGGGCATCACACCACCGGTATGGTCATCTGCGTCTGGACAGGAGGGAGTGGTAGTCTAAAGTCCCTATTGAAGCGGGGAGGCTCCAGCCCCGATATCGTGAAAACCGTAATAATCGAGAACGACGCTAGGGAGTCTGGAATTTCCACCTTTAGATTACATGCTATGGGAAGAAAATACAGCGAGAAAATTCCCATTCAGCCCCAGGTTGAAGCATGTAAAAAGGAAAACGCGACAGGCCTTTTCAATTATTACAGTTTTCAAAGCAGGGCAAACAGATTTGATAATATTATGACACCACCCGTACGAACTGCAAGTGACGGTCACGAGGGAGTTGTGAAGTCTCTCAGTTAGGGCTCGGAGATGTTAGCCCCGATAGCGTGCTCTAGACTTACGGTATTCGATATGCCACGGCTCATCACTGCATTATGTCATAGCCTAAGGGGGTAGCGAAGCTACTACTAGGCTCGGGGGGGGGGGTGTTGGTTCTAACAGCCCAGACAGAGGGGTCAAGCACCTCACTTGAGTGCGGCCAAGAGTGAACATATGGGAGTGGTTCGACTGAGTTACTACCGATAAGCCCACAGAACCGCAGCTCCCGTGTGGTCTAGGGCCCCGGAGGCATAAGATTTCCCGCACCGGTACGCGGTAAAAGTATATGCACTGCTCTTTCTGCACCCCACCAATCTTCTCCGACTCCCCGCGGCCGTGAGCAATCCCTTCCTATGGCTGTTGTGGCACAGCTTACTCCTAGAAAAAACTCCGCCGTGCTTCTAGTCGAAGGAACCCGCCGGGGTTTGTATACCCTCTCCTGTATAAACCTCCGTGGGTAAGCGCAAGCGCAGTCTGGAAGGTGTTTATGGGCCTGATGTTCAAGGGCCCTGGGGCAGTGGAGAGGTGACGCTATTGTGGACCCAGTGAGACGCGCTCAGTCTCTAGTTTGTATTCGATTGTTCAAGATGGTCTTCCTTTCATTTTTTTCTCCTTCCCTTGCCATAAATTTCCCTTTTTGTTGTACACGGTTTTCTTTAGAACCCCCCCGTTTTTCCTCTCACCCGCAGACTCTGCAATAAATCGGAAATCATGCAATCCCCACACCTAGAGCGAACCCTTTGCAGTAATCAACCAACTCTGGCTCACGGTTGGAATAAGCTCAATAAATCTTCCACACACACATCCCATCAGAGAGTAGAGCTCCCTTTCTCAAATAACTCTCGAATAGCCTTCTTAGCCAATAAGCCACTACGGAAACCCAAGCCATCATCCAAAAAGTAGTTCCCGGTTGACCACACATTCACAACTTATCACTCGATAAGCAATAGCACATGCGCTTTCACCATTCGAGAAAGGAAGTCTAGAGCAAGAGTTAAAACTGCACAAGTCGTCAAAACCACGTCAACCCAGAATGGTGTTATCCACTGACAAAGTGGGGGCTGCCTCATGACCGGATATACGCTGTTTTGAGGGCTTTGCTAAGACACCAGGATAAATCAGGAATGTAACTTTGTTACCTGCCCGCGATAATGGCGATGAGCTTATCGCTTGGGCACTCAGCGGGTTATCAGAGACGCTGAGCGCGATTTTAGGGGCCACACGGTACGTTGTTATGGTCAGTGTGGAAATGAGTAAAAGAGGTACAGTACAGTCAGTTTGGCTTCGCTATCGAGTGATATATGGTGAATTAGGTTATTAAACTCTTTGTATTTCCAAGCCTTGAACTATACGAGTTTATTCTATAGAGCGAAAATCGCTCCCGGATCGCCTAGAGCTACGATTGCAGTGCTTCACATGCTGCACCGGCGCCGTAGATTGATCAACAAATGGTGTTAGGCGGTCTACAACTGGTATTTTATACAGCCACGTCAGTAAAGTTCTCATACCCCTCCTCGCACCGAGAACAATGCCTAGCAACAGCAGAACAAGAGCCTTTTAGATTACTGTTTTTTGGTTATTCCTCTGGGGATATTGTACACGGCTTGATTCATGCTGAAAAATAGAAAGGGAAGGCTAGCGAGGCCTTTCCAAGGGCTGGCATTGCTTGGACGCAGTACACCTCTCTTGTATCCCTCGCATCACGGATAGGAAGGTCCGTCCTCACCCTGACCTCTTGTATGAACATGAACAACTACGAGTGCATGGCCCTGGAGTCAACCCCGGTATAAACCTTGGTACTGGAGGGGTCCAAAACATTTTGCTAAATGGAGATTACCCGCGCGCTTCCTCCCGCAAACGCTAAACACACCTTGTGATGTATTTCTGGGGACGCCATTCTTACTTTTGACAGATAAGGCGCAGCCCCGAATTGTTTGCTAGAAATCGGGGTTTGCTCCTAACTTATCGTCCGCATTTTAACATCATTCCCCAATCTCAGATTTCGGAAACAAAGTCTCTCCTCTTTCTCTCTCTCTCTCTCTCTCTCTCTTCCTTTCTACGGTACCGTATATGATCTTGATAATAGGTGCGCAGAAGACAGCATCTCAGCCGCACCCGAGGAATCGGGACCCCGTCTAAAAATACTGCGAACATCCCCCTTTTTCCGTGAGCATCCGGAATCAAACTGTGGCCCGAACAGACCCGGGAACCAGGTGAAACCCGGCGAATATATAGAATCCAACGGGAGTCCTCCCTTCCGGGGATGAGATAACACATGCATATTTTGATCGCCCAAGCTTTTTTTTTTTTTTTGCTCCCACAGGTCACAACATCGGTGAGCTATGCCCTCCCACAATTTACTTGAACCCGTTTGACTAACATATTATTCAGGTCGTCAGCCGTGAATTGATCCATGGGAAGGCCATAAGTATTAATCGGTCTCTGATTTTAGGTGAGACCCCACTACCAGTAGTTGTCATCGACTAAAGATGATAGACTCTCCAAGTGGGAAAGTATCCGAGTAGTTGGACATAACTACAAGCACTCCTTCGAGAGAAAGTGCCCTTAGGCTCCGGCTATCATTCTTCCACTCCCGGGCTTGATTTCCCCACCCCGGGGTTCCACCAGGGTGACGGTTAAACTCCATACCAATGCTAAAATCGGGACCGGTTACGTGCCGGTGGCGCTCCCCCGATCCTACAGTCGGAATAGAAAGTCGAAAGTCCTATTGAACCTCTAATGGTGTAGATTTTCACGGCATGGCGTAGACAAGAGTCTATATGCTACTGTATGGGATTTCTAGCCCTATGGACAGAATCACGAAAACTTCGACGGGTCAGAAAAGAAGAAAGGAAGTCAAATACTGCTATACAGTATATTCCATCTCCGCTTTTTTTCTTTCTTTTCTACAAGTCCGGCTAGAGCCCTGAGGCGTGTAGCCATGCAGAAGCTTCCACTGCAGAAAGCGAGACGTGGATCAATACCCGACCATGCATACGTTCACTACATTAAAAATAGGTTGGCCGTGAGATTTTGAACCCATGATATCCACTTACCCCACCATACGGGTCCTGATTGATAGGACGCCTTCTCACGCTACAATCTTGATTACATACAGTACGAGTACTCGTACCGTACACCTACTCCCCAAATTTTCCCTCTTTGAGTGTGTACCAAGATGCAAGGATAACCACTACCCTCTGTACTTTTGAAAGTCTAAGGCAGAGTCCTGGTACCGGCATCGTACTCGAGCAACAGCCTCATATCTCTATTCTCAATACCGTACTAGCACGGTAAGAAATGCCTCGCCCAGTGTCGAATTTCTCGCTGCCAAGCAGTTGCTCCAATGCGGTACGGCACTGTACAGTACAGTGCTCGATGATACAAAAGTGTCAGGTTCCACAAGGGTTATTTTCACCCATTCCATCGTGGCTTAGCGGATGCGGGGTGATTTCGAACACTTCGGCACTATCGGTACAAGCACCGTGCTGCACTTATGCTTCTCCCCCGACCAGTACAGTACTGTAAACTTAGCTATCATTGCGCGAGCACACACACAACATACACAGAGTTGCAAAATTTTTCCGCTAGCGCCTATGAGACGCTACAAGTGCCCAAATCGAGGGCAATCGTGCTATTAGACTTCTAGGATGTCGGACCTTCCCTTGACCACTCGAGTACGGGTACCCGATGGGAAAGACACGGCAAACATGGCCGGCCCCCCTGCTGAGATAAAACAAAATATACACAGCGCGTTACCAGGAGAGGCAACCACAAAGTCCTCGCACGCTTATCTTATCCTCCCTTCGAATTTTTCTTTTTCCCACCGCGCTACTATCCCAGCGGTAGTCCGCGGACCAAGCTCACGACACCCCTGCTATCATATCATCGCTGGAATTTTTTTTTTTT
>PYWC01000033.1:1519608-1536245 GCA_003182015.1 Tuber magnatum
CCCCCCCGAATTCTGCTGTCAGGTTGAAGGGAGAGAGGGTGAACGAGAGGGGTGCGGGCAGTCTCAAGCCACCACCAACAAAGTCAGAAAGGGAAACCCTGCGGGTTCTAGAGCTTCACAATCGTCGTTCTGTTTGCTTTTGAGAGCCCTAATGGCATCAAATTGGCTCCTTTTGGTTGCAGCTATCATAGTTTGAATCCACTATATTACAAGTGTACTCGCACTGTACTATCCTCCCCCCTCCACTGCCTCCCTCTTCACTTGGATCCAACTAACGAGGATTGCTCAAGCCGCGACACGGTATTATCTACCGTACTGCACTCGAGTGCTCGTACTTGCGCGGGCAATGTTGATTTTAGGTTTTGCGGCACTCGGCGATTCCAAAATGCCTGGAACATGGGTTACCCGACTGTTACTTTACTTGTACTCGTACTCGTACTTGTTGCCGCCGTTTCCACAAATTACCGCAAGCACTCGAGTAGTCTAGCTGCGGCGGCATGGGTTATCATAACGGAGCCAGTCGCTCCTTGCCATCCGGAACACAAGAAATCGCCGAGAGTGGCCCGAATAAAAACGCAAATCTCCACCAAGTTGATGGCATGGTTGTGATGGTGGAGTACCGTACGGTACCGGTACTGTACGGCTGAGAGGCTGACCAAAGTGCTTTTAGGGATGGGCAAGGTCGGCCATAGCAATCCCACAATACAGTACCGTACAGTATTCGCAAACACCAAACGAGGGCCCCGTGGCTTGGTTGTGACCGATCGCAAAAAGAAGGCGGCACCGTAAAATGTGCACCAAAATAGACTGTTCAAATAGGGAAATTCCTTCTCCCTCTACCACCACGACTTTCCCGGTCGCTGGAACAGTTTTGTGAACCGCTTGGCTTTGCATGCTCAGCTTAGCGAGCCCTGGACCAATCACAACGTCGTAGCTCTCTCAAGCTGGGGTGAGGGGTTGATTTCCTGGACTTGCAGGGGAACCCAACCAGAACCAGGAGCCACCATTTCCACTCGTTCCGTGAGGCCCCACTAGGAACGTCGAGCAGTCCTCAGTCCCGCGAACCGTCTTTTCTCGGTCGACGTGAAGTGTCACCATGCTGTCCATCCGTCGCTCCATTGAGAGGAAGAGGCGCGGCAGGGAGATAATGAGAAGATCTCGAACAAACGGTGCGGGTGAGTTACAAGTGTACGGTATCGTACACTACTCGAGCACAGTACTTGACTTTTCCCCCCAAAACATGAAGGCTTTCCGTCATTGTTCGAGTGCAACAAGGACGTGTGGTGTGGTGGCTTGAACCTTGAACCCTCGACCAATGTAATGTTGCACCACGGGGTGTGGTTACACATGCGCGAATGAGAGGAAGCATGATGAAAGACTCGACTTCCTTTTTTTTCTTTCCTTCTCTTGCACCACTCAGCTCACGTCTGCCCCCTGCCAATGAATTGGTCTACTTGTAAAAGAAGAAAAGAAACCCCCCCCCCCGAAATCTCCCTATTCGCGAAAGAATTCCCAAGAGTGAAAACCCAGTTTCGGGGAGCATGGGAGGTGAGGGCCAGTCGTTGTTGACCTGTGCTCACTTATTACTGTTTGTATGCGCCCACCAGTCCAGACACATGTGTCCGCGCCCTCGAATACGAAGCAGGCCAATGTTCGGTGGCTAAAGGGGGTCTCGAGGGAAAATGGATGTAAGATAGCGGTAACAAAGGGGTCCCGGTTTGGTTAGGATAGGAGAGAGGGGGAGGGGGAGAGAGGCTGGCTGGCTGGCTTGCTGAGTTTGTGAGACGCATGCACGGTAGACTCCCAGTATCCATTATCGAACGAGAAGCCGCACATCACGGTACTTGTACCCCGGTGTACCGTACGATTGATACATCGCTGCCGTACCGCACCGTGACCCAACAGCCTTTCCACGAGCAGGTGGGCGGGTTGGCAAGCCAAAAAGAATAAAGCCCCTTTACTCCCCCCCTCTCTCTCTCTCGGACTCTTCCCTTCCCTTCCTTCCTTCCTTCCTTCCTTCCTTCCTTCTCGACCTTTTTTTTCCTTTTTTTCCTCTCCTTCCCCCTTCCGAGTCGATTCGCTCCCGGAGTCCCGCAGTTCACTCACAACACTACCGTACCTGGTCGATAACTCCTACCGAGGGTCGAACTGAGCCGGTGGAAGGGAAGAAAAGAAAGAAGGTTAATTCGACAGAATTCTATCGCTTATTCCCAAGATGGGTTTCCGTCAAAGGAACTCGGCCCTCCTCCTGGCCTTGTTGGGACTAGGTAGCATTCTCGGCGTCGATGGTAGCTGGTTATTCGGAGCGATGGAGGAACGCGAGCAGGATTACCGTCGTGCCATGCAGCCCCGTCAGTTTGTTCAGTGCAGTACTGGGTCGAAGGCGTGCGGTGCTTTGGGTTGTGTTGCTTCAAAACGGTGCTGTCAGGCGGCCGCTGGATGTGAGTTTAAACTTGATTAATATTACATGCCCGGCTCGATCCCATGTCCAGTCGAGTGATAATCTACGTGCCATGTACTAATCATTGTCCTTTTGTTTTCTCCACTAGGGGGTTGTTTGACTGGGAATGCGTGTTACACTGCCAATGGTTATATCGACTGTTACTCGTATGTTTTACCTCCCCCCCCCACTTTTTACCACTATGGGGGGGTTTTTTTTTGTTTGAACGAACATGTCTAACACGCTTTGCAGGACTACAATGGTGATGCCAACAGAATCGAGAACATGTTATGATTTCACACGAACCGGATGTCGTGCCGGACAACCGTGTTTCAGATGGTACAATGCCCCCCCCCCCCCTTCCATTCAACACCCGAGAGCGCTTATTCTAACACTCCCAACCACTAGCGACTCAACCGCGGCCTTCTGTGCAACTGAGGTCCTCGCCGGCGGTGGCGAAACCTGGCTAGAGTGCGCAACAAAGTCCGCGGTGCTGACCGTGACGCCAACCACAGACGCAGGTTCCACAGCAGTCGACGGTGCAAGCATAGCCCCGCTGACCGGCACCTCGACCGGCAGACGGCCCACCAGGACGGGCACGACCATGCTGCCGTACCCAACCAAAACAACCGCCCCCGAAGACAACAAGCTGAGCGGAGGTGCCATCGCGGGTATCGCCATCGGAGCCGTGGCTGGGATAGCAATCGTCGGAGCATTGATCTTCTTCTTCTTCGCGAAGAGGGATAAAGGTGGTCCTACTGGTGTTGCCCCCATGCCGCAACAGTATCCGCCACAACAACAACCGTACGAACAACCATATAGTCCTCCTCCACCCCAGCAGCCGTACATGACGCAACCGCAGTATGGTCAATTGTCCGGGTATCAGGATCAGATGGCGCACAACCCCTATGGCCCCGAGGCGCAGCCCATGTTCTCCTCACCCGTGTACTCCGAGCAGCCGAAACAGCCAGCTCCTATGCCGGTGGAGTTGAATTAGTTGGGCTTGTGATTGAAATGAAATGACGAACCGAGCATGAGGCGCACGTCCGAGATGTGGGGAATGGGTGGGAGGGAGGGAGAGGGCCTTTCTTAGAGGGGGAGGAGGGCGCGAATCGCCAGGATATCCTCCATCTAATCCCAAAACTTTATAGCAACAAACTTGGCAAGAATAATATATTTCAATTGCCTCTTGTTCTTTTTTTTTTTTCGTTTTTCATTTGGTTCTTTTTTTTTCCATCTATTTATGCATGCATTGTACATACATATTCCCTGAGCTTGATATATCCCACCCACCATCGCTGTATTATTACAATACTTTCATGCCAAATATTCCCATGACTAGATACAGTATCTCCACATCCTCCACAATCCCGGGCTGCGCGCGCTCGGTTGCATATTTGGGCTTGGAGTCGAACGGGGCGGAGCAAGATTGTGTAACGACCCATCGCACCATATCACAATCGTTGGCCGTAACCCGTGAACGCAGAACAGGGCATAGCCACGCACTACCGGTGCGATCGATCACGACCCATCACTCACAAAACGGGAGTTACCGATGTGAAGCAGTCGGGGCCATAGGAGGACGGGGGGAATTGGTGGGGTTGACATGAATTCAGCTCGGGGGTGGATACGGTGGTACGGCAACGAGGGGGATCATCTCGCAACGGTACGATAAGTGAAATGGGAGGAAGAAGATGTTTCCCATCCATTCCCGGAAAGCCAGAACACCAGCAGGAAGAGATGGTACCCCCCGACACCCTCTGCACAGTCGTTATATCGAACGATGGACGAATCGTATCCAGCTAGACCGTATCTCGTCGAAACCGTTGACGATGGCATCAACATTGGTTTCACGGATGGCTTTCATCACAATCACTAAGCCTCACTCGACCCGCTTGCGTCTTTAGATTTCTTTTCACGGCGCCGTTGAGTTCTTGCTGGTGGGGTGGGGTGTGTGTGTGTGTGTGCTCCGGGCATTTTAAGGAACCTATCGGGCGCGCTGCACAGCCCTCGTTGCGGTTGACGCACCGACGCTATGATGGATATTTTCGAACGCGTCGATAGAGATGGACGGGATGGTGAGGACCCACCGTGGCGGCGGTACTGTACAGTACAGTGGCGCGGACTTTATCCCCACGATACTCGCAGTCCGTTGGCGCGTTCCTGTCCGGGTGTTGTATATTTAGGTAGTCTAGATTGCTCGTAATCATCATCCAAACCTCGGGGTATGATATATTCGGTGATGTGTGGTGGGTGGTAGGTTGGGTAATCAGAAGTGAGTGAGTGAATATTTTTGGGATTAAGGTGGGTATGATATGAATGGTGGTCAAGTTTGGACGGTTCGGTCGTGTGTGTATCGTGTCTGTCGGTATGATATCATACCGTAATATCCTCTCCGTCGTATATCGACCGGTATGATACCAGCAGGTTGGAAGAAAGAAAAAAAAAATCCGGGTGCGCGGAGGGGAATTGGACTGATCCTTGAGAAGCCCGTAACTTGGTGGATGGGTCTTACTTAGGTTACTTCGGGACCGTTCGGGAGTGTATGATACCTTCCGTGGCTCTCTCGACTTGCGTGCGGGTGGTGGGAGAGCTTTCTGGACGTACGGTATTACTGTTGCGCCCTTATTATCCTGTGGTCAAAATCCCGGGTGGGGTATGGGAGAATGAAACATCCAGGAAAGTGGAACTGTGGACAAAATCTTTGAAAAAAAAAAAAAAAAAATGAGTGACAGCTGAGGGGTGAGCTAGGAGCTATTCCATATAAGGACTGAATGGGGGGTTGCACAGCAAGTGTGAGACATTGAGAATGAGCGGATAATTCCAAATAGACTGTCAGATAGTACTGTATCACACTTGATATATATGGTTTTTGTATCATGTTACCGGGTCCTCCTCAAGTCCGAAGTATCCACTGGTATCACAAGAATTAACCAGAGCCTGGAGTCCGGATATGTTGGGGGCTCTACCAGTGGTGAGCGGGATTATTTGGAAGAGGATAAACGAGAGGGAGAACATTTGACCTATGATACCTTCCTACCAGGTGGGATTCGCGGTATCAACCGCGCCTTCCAACAGTTGCAATGTTAGGTTTTCAAAGCCTAGAATGTGGTGGAGATCCGGGACACCAAAGGTATTTCTTCTGAAGGCGGGTGCTACGATAGAGGTCTTCAAATTTCCATCCGGTCCGAAAACACCCAGGATCCGAGACAGCGAAGAATCCAGTAGTGGGGGCCTGGGACGACAGCGTGCGACAGTAAAAGTACGGTGTTCAGCGGGATCAAGTCAAGCAGGCACTTTGCCTCCCGTTCGGGACCGCGTCCGTTGCTTGGGATGGTTTGCATTATGGAAGCCTGGCTCCCTAAACTCAGCACCCACCCTGGTTCCGTAGTGGGTTCCCAAGAAGTGGTACATGTGGAGACCTAGCGAGCGGGGAGTGCCAGAAGCCACGGGTACAGTGGAAAGGATGGTATCTTTCTTGTTTTCGATAGAATTGAGGGGAGGCCCTCACTCAACCCCGATTTGCGAACCCCCCTTCCGGAGGGCGTAATCACCGCCATCGAGCCGACGGGGCTCGGAAAGAAGTATGAGCAGTTGAAATCCGGATACCAGCCTTGCTGGGGCTTGAGCGGGAGTCGGTCTTTGGCATGGGAGAGCCATCGATATAAAACCTGGATGGAGGTAACTGACATCCCCCGCTGCTAGCTCACCATCTGGACTGGAGTTCCCTTGCTTTTGGTTCCGGAAATTCCGACTGATGACCTCTCCCTCGTATCCAGAGTCTACGGTGAGGACTGTGGCTATATTCAACTAGAGATTGTGGGAATTGGAGAAGAGTATGATGTTAGTTTCCGGATTGGTATCCTATACCCTCGGGGCAGTGGCAACTCAGCAATCACACCCCATCACTCGAAACAGATTCCAACCGCCAAGTTGATGATGTGATTTCCGCGTGCTCTCGAATGCTTCCTCGACATCCTTTATTTCGCCTCCAGTTGGGTCCGGGTGGGTGCTGCCATGCTCCTTTTCCCCCTCGGTTATCACACTTACCCCTCCCATTCCTCCCTATATCGACCTCCTTCCGATTGTCGTTAGTACCCCTACCCGAGAAAGCGCTGTGCTAGTACTATATCATATACCACGGGTACGCCCGTCCACGAACGGCCACCTCACCGCCCATTACCCTAAAAACACCCGTCTCTCCCATCCCTCCCATCCCTCCCATCCTACCCCATCATTTACAATAACCGAACCCCACCAGCCGAGCACTATTCACCAAAACACCATCTCCCCCTCTTGTAATATCTCTCTCCTCATCATTCCCCCCCCCACAAGGGAATACAGCATGGTACTGTACACGTGTTCAATGTCATACCATCCCCACCCGAAGACGCCATCGGGACCATCCCCGACTCTCACATATCCACCGATTCCTTATCACTTCGGCTCGTGACATTCCCACATCACCACATTATTCGGCGCTCGCGGCCAACCCACAGTGCTGTGGGAATTACATCCCGGGAAGAAGAAAAAGAAAAAGAAAAAGAAAAAGTGGGTGTACCGTACCCGCGGTGAGCGCACTGTACAGTACCGGCACGATACCGGCAATTTGGACGGTAAGGGTATTTGGGCAGAAATGAGAAAATCACCATGGCATCGAAGTTGGGTTTTCGGGCATCGGGGTGATGTCCGGGAACTTCGGCCTCCCTGCGAAGGGGTGGCATGCACTGCCGTACTGTAGTCCTCCTACCCGGGAGTCCAACCGACCGAGGAGGGGGCAGGGAGTGTGGAGGTATGAGAACTGGCGAACTAGGCGATCCGTAGAGACCTCAACCGACGGTACATATGATGCTGGGGACACGCTCCACGGACAGCCGGCAACTTTGGAGGGCAAAACAAGGTTACATGGGGCCGCAGAGAAGGAACACTCGAGCAACGACAGGAATAAACCAAACCGAATGCTCGATACAGGTACCACCCAGCACTGTATAAGGGAAACAAAGCCAACACCCTTCCACCCATATTGTCCAAGCATGCATATCCAAGGCCAACGCTTCGAGGCTGCTGGTACGCGTAGTGGCTAGGATGTTAAAATAAAATAACGCCCCGTACCTGCATGCTCCATAGGTAAACTTGGAATGTTAGCCTGTGCGGAAGTGGATTGTTCTTTACTTCTGCCTTCGAGTGCTGGCTTGTGATTGGTTTTGTCCACTATGGGAGGAGGAGGGGTTTGCGCCCGTTGAAATATAATAGATAGGGTTCTGGTATATAGTCGACTTGGGATTGTCCTTGGCGTTTTTCCGGGCTGATCCGGGAGTAAAAGGACGGGACGGGCTACTATACCGCAGTATCGCTTAGGCAACCGGTCGGGGTCACCGGCTATTAATTGCTCCATAGCCACTGCTGGGACGCACCATTAAGCACCTCATATAAGTTAGTCCGCAGCGCGATACTCTACTCCAACCCGCCAGTGTCAGTCCACTGGACATTAAATCCCACCATCTCCCCAGCGCCTATTCTGCTAGTGGTGTAGACCACCATAGCAATATCCCTTCAACACACAATCAAGCTCTCAAGTCGATTGCATCCACGGCCTACCCCGAAAGATTCCTTCCTTCCCACCATGCCATAATATATTAATCAAGCCTCTTACCCCGCAAGCCCCTTCTCTCCACCAAAACCCGCCGCAGCCCTGTCCCTCGAGCCCATAGGATCCCCTTCCACTACTACCTCCCACCACCCTTTCCCTAATACTATGCATACCATGCATATCGCAGCACATACATGCCTAACTAACCCCCTACGCCCTATTATTCCCCACAATGCCCTCCCTTCCCTTCCCATCCTCTGTCGGATCGGGGTGGTCGGATTTCCCTCCTTTCTTGCGCTTCACCCCCCGCCTTCGGTTTCTTCCTATCTGCGGGGCTAACCTGTTATTCGCTCGGGGCGGCACTCGCATTATCGGTCGCCGTTGTTGCCTCCTTCTGGGGTTGTTTGTTTGCTGGCGGCACTCTCATTGATGGTCTGCAGTCCGAGGGCCCGGGGAATGGGAAGGGAGGGTTACTGGACGGAGGTGTGTACAGAGGGAGAAGGTGACATCACATTTCGCCATAGTCAGCGGGTTGCGTCGGAATCTGTGAGGTGCGATTTCGCGAGCACGGGACAGGGATTGGGATGGTCTGAGTTTCCGTGGGGTGTTTCTCTTCGTTGCTCGGATTTCGGGATGGGGAGGTGGGGGGTGTGAGTTCCTGGACGAGTGATATGCCGGGACCCACTAGTTGAGGGCTGGGATTGACTGTGCGGCTTGGGGCTTCGGCTACTGGTATTCGGACAAGATTCCTCGGCTGGGGTCCAACTTTAAGCTTTATCGCAAGATAGTACAGTAAGCAACGCTTGATCGTTTGAGTGTCTGTTTGGATGCATGCCTCCTCTTCGACTATTGATGAAAGCTCCTTGATGTGGTGTAGCACTTACAAGTAGATACGCTAAACCTGGGAGCCAAAGGATGGGGGCGAACTCCTCCCCTCTCAGCAGTCAGCTGCTAGTATTACACACCAAGATTCCCTCCAAAGACCCGAACGGACTGCTCCTGCGCCCCGGGAAATTCACCGGCACACCGAGCTAGTCTGAACCCACCCCGCGTGCAATTGCCGCATGAACTTCTGACTATGGGCTCCAAAAGTCCGACCCCAGGGACGCAGGAACAGTTTTGAATATGTGCAACCACGAGTTGCTCAAACACCCCCCATCTTTTCATCAGCACATCTCTGTCCGAGGGCGGCCGGTGATAGTGACTATCCGAGATACAGGCATAAAAGTGCAAAGTAGAGGATGCTAGTGCGAGGCTTTACGCTAGAAATTAGTAGGAAATAATTACAGCACAAGATCATGAGAGACATAACACTGCTCTCACTTAATTCTAGCCCCTCTCCGCTCCGGGTGAAATAGCCGAACCTCTAACCCGGGAAGAGCGACCGTCTCTTTCGCCTCCATAATTTTCACAGGGAGTTCTGCGGTTAGGGTGAGGGAGAAGCAAAAATCAAACCCTTCTAAGCCAGTTGTGTTAGATATCAACCCCCGTGGTACTTCTACGCACAAGTATGATATAAAGGGTGAGCAATATAGCTCTCGCTGCCTTTGTTACCGTATAGTACCGTTGCCCTGGTACTGTGCACGTATCAATTGCATTTTACTATCCCCACACTCTGTTCTGCTGGGCACCCTCGGGGGAATGGGTGCTGAGTGTGTAAAACCGTTACCATGGCAGGGCGAAGAATTGAGCAAGTATCCCGTCCGCAAAATACTAAAGATGTTTCCCTGGATTCCTGAGAGTTTCCTAAACTTTCGGATAGCCAAATCTCATTATTTTTAATATTCGCGCTCAGGTAGTCAGTCATAAACAATCACTCATGCACCGGCTATGTACCCATGGCATCTACGCCCATGTCTAGCCTCCAATACGGGACTTTAGTCCCGATATCCAGAGAACTAGCACTCACAAAGTATCTATCCTCTCCTGGGACGAGGTCGCATTCTAGGCGGTGGGTATCTCTCGAGATGCCGCACCTGTACGGGTTACTAGTACTTGGCTACGGTAGTGGACTCGTTCGTCCCTTCTTTCTTTTTTTTTTTTTTTCCTTTTCGGGCTTCTATGGAGAAGAGACACCGGATATGTCCCCGGTTTAGCTCTCGGGAATGATCCGATACAGATCTTAGGGTCGCAATGACAAACCGGTGGATAGGCCGTTGGATTCAATCTCATTGGTACGCCGCCCCGTATTTCGTTCCCCCCTCCGATCCCGGAACGTACCGTGCAGATATCGGTCGGCAGACATGCAAGCATTTTTTTCGCCTCCCTTTTCAACACGTTTTCCCAAACGCAGGCAATCCACCGGGGACAATAGCTTGCATCTGTGAGAGGGAAGGTACTGCATCCAAGGCCAGAAACTTGCAAGTGAGGAAACCTGGGTTAGGAGGTGTCTGGGAGTCGTCTAGAAGAATCCCGGTATCATTGCTACCGGGGTTAGCCTTGTGTAAGGGTCGATACGCCGTTCCCATGTACCCCTAACCGAAGCGAGCAGAATCAGAGCTCCTATCCGTACAGTTTCCTAAGCATGATTCATGGTTCGTCTGTTCCCTATATATTATAATATATGCAATAACCCGTGGTATGTGTTTTCTTGTATCATACATTAGTAATCATCTGTACGCCACAGATGAACTTCAAGCACCCAACACTACCATCGCCCCTAAGAAACCCGTTCTCCGAGTCATAAATTGGTGTACTATATCGGTAACGCCCTATCCGTTTATTGCGGTATCGAGCGGTCTGAGGTTACGAGAAGAGTGAGCTTCTCCGGCGTCCACATCAGTTCATCCGCTTAAAGTGGTCAAAAAAGGAGTGACTATCGAGATGCCACTGCCTCGTGCCAAAATAAAGGTCGTGTTACCAGATATGCACCCCTCAATTCCGCCTGTAGATGTTCGGTATTACTCGAGAACTGTACCGCCATAATGCTGCTAGGTCAGCAGGAATGATACCTCCTGCAAAATATTACCGGAATAAACCCCACAACAATCTTCTCGACGCCACTCTTTGGCCCTGTTTTACCCAACATACAAGTCCCCGGCATGTAGAACCCGAACACAGGGGGGGGTTCTGGCACAAAGATTTGTATGGGAGATTGTCTGTGCACATCCGTGCGCCCATACTAAATTCAGATCCAAATGTTCTGGTTCTACATGCCGGGGACTTGTAACTAAACACCGCCATTTCCCCAAATAATTACCGAAGATATAAGATTACCCGTTGCCCCTTCCAAAGTGACAGATATGCCGCACAGTAGCTCAGTTGGAGGTGTAGTGGATGGTCCTATATATCTCCTTCGGCATGCCTCGGATGATAGGTCCTATACCGATATCACTCGAGGAGGGCCCACGCTTGTTGTCATTCCACCATCCCATTCAGAGACGAAGCACTTCTTGCCTGACTCGAGAACCTCCTGGCAAATTAGCCGTGCTATTCAACCGAATAGCTTATCCAAATGACAGCAGTCCAATTCCCTGACACCAACAATCAACCGCCTTCCTAACCCCCTCCGGGTCCGAAGCGAACTGCAGGTCATAGGACACCTTGTAACTCGTGAGCGGCACCCCCACAAACATCGCCGTGGCCTGCGGCCTATGCACAATAGAGTAAAAATAAACAAATAAATCTGCCGCCCATTGCCCAAATGTCTTCCGGTGAAATCCAGACCATCGGTCAACAGGGGCTGCTTTCCGGACAAGCGGGCTTCCTACCAAGTCCCCAGGATCCCAACGGGGCGGCTAAACGGGGGTTTAGCGAATTATGTTTGCCAGCATGATTCACGCCTGGGGAAGGATAGAGATATGGCGCAGTGCCCCGTATAATCACGGTACCGCGTTCCGCCTGGCGGGGGACGTTTTGAGTTATAACAGCGGCATACTAGACAATAGAGTGGGGTTTCAGCATAATTGCCCTCATCGTTCGAGCCAGCTTGCAAACGAGCTACTGATATTAGAGATCCATAAGGGCCTGTTTGGCGGGAACGGTAGGCGGGTCGACCGTTCCGTTCACGGATGATTTTAGCTGGAGAAAGGGTTGTCTTGGCACCTTCAGAACGGAAGGAAACGGTCATTTGTATGATATGGGGAAACGGAACGGAACGGTCGTATCCAAACAGGCCCTAACAGGGTACGGTAGCTCAAGCTCCGGATTCCGAAAGAGTTTGTCCCCTATCAATGGAGGTATAGCTCCTAAGTTTTGTATGTTCCACAGGGGCTAAGAGCAGCAAACGTCGCTTGTGGAACCTACAAAACTTAGGCGCTGCACTTCCGAAGGTTTAAGGTATTCAATGCACTAACCCTCTGCATGTTTTAGGAAACCTCGGAACGGGAACGAGCCTTGGTCTGTTTAAGTGTTTAAGGGATACCGTGACGGGCCTGTTTGCATTCATGGGTCCGAAGAGGGTTGGAGGGCCACTTAAAACTCGAATGCAACGTCCCCGAGCTAGTAACACTCCCTTAATTCCAGCCATTAAGTGGTCGGTATATAGTAGTCCGGTGGATCCTCGGGCTACCCCAGCCGGGTTCTTTCCTTCGAGACATCCGGAGTCAATGATAGGGGGTCGTGCTTGTGGCCAATTTTGGTGAACGGAGCGCTCGAGTGAGAGGCTAGGTTGAGCGTAGTTTTTGTGGAGCAGTTGGAGAGAAAAGGGGGAGATGGCGGATGATGCATGGTGCCGCGGAACCAGGAGCCAGACCCGTATTGTAGTTCGAGCCCTTCGCAGTATTAACACAGCTTGGCCGCGCATCTCACAGGTAAAAAATCCTCAAGCTCTCGTGACAATGTACAGTATTCATAACGGTGTGAAGGAGGATACACAGTATATGAAAAATGAAAAATAAAGAAAAAAATACTGCCAATCACCAAAAAAACTTGGGCTCCCTCGCCCACCCGCTCGGATACATCTGTTCATTTATTTATTTACCCCCCCCAAATATCATTTTTAACGGGATTTTACAGGAAATAAACCACGCTTGTCTCCCCTGGTGAGCGACAACCCGACCGCGGTGTAGCTGTAGCTCAGGAGTAGATCTGGGGGAAAAGAAGGCGTTCCGCCACGATGCTCGGGTCCACTGTTGCCCCCGTTCCACAACAAAGCCGGTATTGTATATACTTGTACGAGTAGACACGGTTTCATGCGTACTTGACCGATCGGATACAAACACATTTCCGCAGGGGTTGGGCCGCGTCTGTATGGTACCGGTAGAGTTCTTCCGTTTGGGATGGTACCGTAAACAAACACCCATTTCCCGAGATCCCGAATGGTATCGGAAGGAGGTCTTCCTTCCGCCGTAGTCCTTTTCATATCAGCCCTGGAGGTCCCCCGAGCTACTAACGGGCGTTCCTCGGCTGTCACAGGCAACACCCGCTCCCCTAAACTTACCAACCCAAGTAAGGCCTTTCCACTCGTATGGGAGGCTATGCCCTTTCCCGACGGTACTCGAGTATCCGCTGGAGGGAGTCCATTGTGGTATCTCACGACCGCTGACGAGACATCACGGCACGTCACTCGGGGGCAAGCTGCAGGAATCACAACATGTCACTGAGGGCACTTTTTATGCGTCTGAAACATTGCGGTCGTAATTTTAGGTACAAAAAGCTTGACGGGAGCACAGCCCCTGCCCCTTGCAATTTCCCCCTTCCTTTCTCTTCGATGCTCAAAGATTGGGTTAAACGGTACAGTCTGTCCTGTCGTGCACAACCCCAACGCGGCCCAGGGATGCAGGGAGCTTATCGTTTCGAGGGGGGGGGAAGGGAAAAAAAGGAAAAAAAAAAGCCTTGTTTACCTTGAAGGAGACATGATTATTGGTTGTGAAGCTAGATACTTCTTATCTCGAGTACGAAAAACGTGAATTTGTCTAGAATACGGGTTAGTTTTAATAATCCCTTTACGGGATTAATGAAGCGTAAGCCACCCTTTTTTTTTTTTTTTTCATGTCACCGTCCCGTATCACAGAACTAGGGTGATGCGCTGCAAGGTAAATACTCAAGTATCCTCATCCTCCGAATCCGATACCACGGCTAAAGGACTCGGGGAGGGAAGGTGGAATAAATTAAATTAACCGAGAAAGGGGCAGGGGTAGGGGTAGGAGCGATCGACAAAGGGAGGACATATACGGTATCATAAGGTACCATACCGTACCGTACTGTAACTACGAGTACAGTACAGTACAGTATTGCACTTTGCAACTTAGGCCACATATTGGCATCGCTACCGTTAGGAGCAAAGGATAAGCATGTGATACTGCGCAGCACTCGTACAAACTATCCCAGCCAATTGAAAAGCCTTTCTCTCAGGTCAAGGTATGGCAAAACTAGGTAAAGGATATTATGCTTTTTCGTCGTTAAAGTTCGAACGGGGGGAATAGGGGAGTGGAGAGGTGTTGGGAGGAGAAGGGGGAAGAAAAAAACAAAAAACGGAGAAAAAGAAGAGGAAAAAAAAAAAAAGTTCTGGCAGATTCCAGATTCCGGATTCTTCGCTGTATCCACCCCACCAAGGTGTGCTGACTGTACTTGAACTGCTTGACTTGGAGACTTGCAGGAATGAGATATTCGCAACGGGAGGTACCGTCGAAAAGGGCCTGGTATCGCGATTATACGTTTTGCCTTTTCGGTAGTGGAGGGGAAGGGTGTAGGAAGGATGAAGCGAGTGCCGGTATTGTACGAGTACAGTGCTAGTACAGCACAGCTATTCCCCCCACTGACGAGAGAAGAGAGTGTGAGGGCGCCATAATGTTGTATTGTGGAAGGCTGGTTACTGTATGTTGCGAGTTCTCTCTTAGTGGTCGATCTCATTGCGAGAACCTTTCTCGTTCCCGCTCCTCTTTCCATAGTAGGAGCAATGAACATGATGGCACCAGGCGCGTCGATCCCTCATTCCCCAAGGCAGTAGGTGCGGGAAAATTCTCCGACGGGGCCTGCCACCCCGCACCTTGCTCCGATTGGTGAGAAGCGATGCACAACCGCAACGATCAAGGAGAGTACCGGTACGGTAGTCTACCGGTGCCAGTAATGGTTCAGAGTGCACCGTCACCTTCCCCGTCACCTTCCCCCTCCCTTCTTCCCCCTCCCTTCTTCCCCTTTCCTTTTTTCCCTTCTGCGCGTGTGCTTCGAACGGTCTTACGGGGGGGGGGAGAGAAATAGAGGAAAAAGGAGAGGAGATGAAAGATCGTTTCCTTCATCGTCTTAATTTCTGAACCCATCACATTTTTTCGGCATCTCATTCCGGCCGGACAACGACCCCCCCAAACCCCACATTCTTTGGTGCAGGCAGGAAGGTTGGGTTGCCCTGGCCCTTCTTGCCCTTGCATCTTGGCTCGTCCTTTTCCCGTGACAACCGACCCTCATCGGTGGATTGGGAAATCCACGATTCACTCCCAACAGGTATCAAGCCTGGCCTGCTCCCATCGAATGCAGGGGAACACTGTATGTCCCTTTTGGTGGGCTATATTTGGCTCCTTTTTACACCTCTTGTGATTCAATTTTACCCAATTCCTCACGCGGCCTTTTTTTCTTACTTTGATGTTTCCTTGTTTTCTTTTTCCTTTTCTTTTTTCTGATACCTTGTTTCGTATACTTGCTGTTTTCGGTCCATCGTGGGCTTCCTTAGGGGCACTTTCTGGCCTGTGACACCCTGCTCGAGTCCGGGCTCTCCTCCTCCCTTTCCTCGCATCACCGTCGCACGCGGCCCTCGAGGTGTGCAAATGTACCCGTTGGCTCCCCAAAACTCTCGCCGGTGCACGTGAGGTTAGGGGATCGGAGGGCGTATTATTGAGACTGGCTTTTGGGGTGGTTTGTTTGGATTCCCATTTTTCCCCTTTCCCCCCTCTCGCATCCGCACTCCTCCCCACGCACTTTTTTTTCATTCTGGAGAGGGTCCTGCTTGTGTTTGTGTGTGCCTGCCGCACCTGTCTCCCGGTATATGGCGTGTGAGTGGGTGTTCGGATTGGACATTCAGCGGATCAACGTTCCCCCTTGTTACAATATTCAATTGCATTCGGGAAGGGTTTGGCCACTCGGAAAAGGTGCGGGAGGTTTCCACATCCATTCGTGCATAGCCAATTTGGGGGGAGGAGGGGATTTTTATCATGTTACCCACCCGAAGCAGACATTTATAGTGCAGATCCGGCTGACTCTCCAGCGCCTACCCCCCATCTGGATATATCTGGTCTATCATACCTCGTTTGGGAAGGGATTGGCCTGCGGGAGGGCGGAGGATTGGAGAGAAAGCTTTCCCCATCAGGAGCGAGTGTTCCTCCCACCTTGCCAAGAAAACGTTATTCTTTTCTTTTCCCTCGCTCCGACGCTGACCTCGTCCCGACAGTAGCCCACTCCTCTCTGCTCTCCACTCCTGTTTATCTCGGGCCAGCTTGACTTGGACCCATTTTTGGTCTGACATCGTGCTTGTTTGCTTTCCCCAATATGCGAGTACGGTACGTACCTGGTTGCAACCGTTTCGAAGCAGCGAGACGTTAAACGAGGGTCAATTTTGACCTACACACTTCCTACGAGCCTCCCTGGCCCCTCCTGCCGCCGCTCGCAATCACAATCGTTTGCTATATCACTTTTGTTACCACACACCCCTGTGATACTGCGCAGCACTCGTACAAA
>PYWC01000033.1:1536294-1575488 GCA_003182015.1 Tuber magnatum
GTGCGAGCCTTCATCCTTCGACCTCCCAATCGTCACCCTTCACCAGATCAGCCCACCCCCTTCGTAGCCGGTTTTGCTCCCCCCTTGACTCCCCACAGAAGTCCAGGGGATTAGAGGAAGGAATTTCCTTTTTATAGAGCCACTCATTCTCAGCCGTCCTTCTCAACAGGGCTCGTAGCGAATGGATAGCTAGCCACGTGGGTCATTATATTTGCTTGTTTGTGACCGCTGCTTGTACACGCAGCCGTTGTCCGTCTTCCCCCGCGCCCCTCCCCGCCATATACTGCAGAGCTTTATACTCGAGTAGGACGAGCCTCCTGATCAGCCGTGAGAGACCGCTAGCAGGGGGGAGGGAGTTTAATAGGTAATCGAACCCTAGCGGAGAATTTCCCGGCTGTCGGAGAGAAGACCTGCTTGGCCTGGCGGTAGTTCCCAGTTTATTGAAAAACAAATTAATCACAGAGAGACCACACACTCTCTCTCCTCCACCTCTCTCCTTCGACCCACATTTTGGAATTTTTTCGCTTTTCCTTTGTCATCTCCGGAGCTTACTTTTGGTTCGCCCCGCAGAACTAATAAGGAACCCTCTCCCGGAAAGAACGGGCTGGATAACTTTGGTTTTTATCGACTGGTCTGGACGAAAAGGGTGCGGGTTGCGTTGCATTGCATCCATACCCTGCTGTTACCTCAATCTAGTCTTTTCGTGCTCTCTTCAACCCTCGAATCCGCGCCAGAGCCTCTCTCTGCTTGGTCGCTATTGCTGTAAATCAACTCGTCCCAAACCTCGCGGCCCAAACCAACACTGTTGTGCCGGTTTCCCGCATTGAGGTTCATTCAATGGACTTGAATATTTTCTGGACGGAAGGGCTGATGGTGACATAGGTCTTATCCCGCTATATCGCCTGCCTCGAATTCTCCCACCATTTCACCTGATTTAACCTCTACCGGTACTTGCTACAATTGGGGGCTGGAGGGGAGGAGAGCGTGGTTCCGGACAGTTCTGGCCCGCTTGCTCTTGTGTAGCGCTTCGGAATACGTGCTTGTTTGTGGTGTTAGGAGCGGTTGGGCACCAGAAACATTGGCAGGAGCGAGTGGGAAAGTGTCTGGAGTGCTATCTCTAGGCTGTTGGGATTTTGCCGGGTTGGGAGTGCATGTCTCTCGGGGTTCCTTTTTCTTTTATATCCGCACTCTAGTCCACCCTTCGTTAGGGTCTTAGTATATTGGAAGGGTCCGCGGGTTTCATCCACTTCAGCGGGACCCTGTCTGAACCCCGGGGGAGGATTGCCTCGCGCGGAGAGATCCTGTGTGGGGCAGGTGGGCGGACGTGAGGGAGCGGGTGTTGATGAGGGGTAGAAGCACAGGGTATACCGTAGAGTCAGGAGGCCCAAACAATTTTTGTATATTATTAGACTTCTTTCTTGCTTCTCCTCCTCGCTTTTCCTATGTTTTATGTCGGACGATCATAGTGTCGGAAAAAGCGTGTTGATTAGGCCCAGACTCAAGTTGTATCAACCGATATCCAGTATTGGCACCATTACCGGATAACGGCCCCTACTTCTCGTGAGTATTGCCAGTCAATACGTCCTATTCCCCCTTCTACATAACAAGGTGCTCGGGCTGTACTGATCAAATCGCGGTTTTGTTCTCCCCTTTTAAAGAAGAGTTTCGATACAATCTCGAGGCGTCTTTGCGGTTACAACGCTGGCGTGGCGCATCTGCACCCATCACGATATGGCAAACCCTGCAGTCCAACTTCATCTTTCACATTCTCCATCCTCCTCGGATTCTAGGGGGAACTCTATATTGCCATCTCCAACATCATTCTACTCCTCATCGAACAGGGTAATGTCGGAAACTTCGGCCACGATAACGAGTGCACCTGCTACTTCTGGCAAGGCCACTCATACATGTCCTTCATGTTCACGCACATTCTCTCGAGGCGAGCACCTCGACCGTCACCTAACCACACATCTTCCGTCAAACACCTCCAAAACCTTTATCTGCCCTTCTTGCGCAAAGGGTTTCACAAGAAAAGATGTCTTGACTAGACACGTTAGGGCTGTTCATGAAACTAAACGGTCTGACGTTCGGAAGAGCCGGCGACGGAGTTGCCGGCGGTGTGCTGGGTTCAAGATCAAGTGCACGGGCGGCGGCAGGGGGACGGCGAAGGATGGGACTCGGGAAGGAGGAAGAGCCGATGACCCGTGTGAAGCATGCAAGAAGCGGGGCACTGTGTGCATATACGATTTTGGGACGATAGCAGAGGGCAGTTTGGATAAGGAATCCGGGAGCGAGAGGAGAGGAGGTGGAGGCGGCAATGGTGATGAAGTAGGGTCTGAGGGGGCAGTATCTGGCTCTGAGAGTGACAACGGAACGAGCGGGAGCGTTGGTCGACCCAAGAGGAGGAGACGGACGCACGCCGGTGGCTATACAACAGATTCAGCGGGCGAACCGCTGGGGGACCGGTCTTACTCCATCATGTCGCAGGTATCCCCCCATCTACTGTCTGCAGCTCGCATGGCTTCATCGAAGAGTGCGAGCCCTGATAGGCTACCGGATGTATTCATTGCCTCATCTTCCTCCTCAGCCAGTCTTCAGAAACTTATCAATTCTGCCGAGGCAGCAGAATTAGCGGAGGCAGACAAGCTAATGTCGATAATGGCAACGAACACTTACGGTCAATTGCCAGGACCGGGCCTCGATAACTCGGTGAATGATAGCGGCGTACAGACCCCGGAAAAAGCACCTTCTGCTGTGGGACCAGTGTTCGGAGTGCATCCCCAGGATCGCTCGGGCTCGGCGGGTCACGATGCAATGGGTCGACCGCCTGGCGGCGATTTATTTAGAGGCAGGGCTGGAAACTTTGGTTCACTGCATTTCAATACCTCTGGCAATGGTGAGAGCACAAATTATTTAGCCCCCATGACTACCTCATTCCCCCCACTTTCTCTGCGAGACATTCTATCTTCACCTTCTCGGATCGGAGGCTCTCTGAGAGATAGCCTGGTAACGGCCGTGGGTGGACTAACGACCATAGTCGAGGAAGGCATCCACGCTGCAAGCACTTTGCAGGGGATCAAACCTGTCCCACGGCCCCGATCACCAGGCGCTAAAAGGGCTGCGGATATTAGTGCTTTCCCCAATGACGGTTCAGGGGGATCTGGGACAGTAGGCTCACCAACATCATTTCTTCCAGGTCGAACGCATGAAAGCGAACTCCCTCAGGCGGGACCCCCGGACCCAACGACTGTTACCAACGACGATCCATCAGCTAATAGGCACGACTCGGGATATGGTGAGAGTCTGCCCGGACTGAGCCCTGTGGAGAACTGGTTCTTTGATCACGAAATATTCGACAAAAGCACGGATTGGCTCAGGGGTTGGGGTGATTGGCCTGCTGCCCCGCAGAAAGAGGGGCAAGCAAGCAGTTGTACCCTTTTAGATTTGAACCACTCCACCACGTCTGGGGTTGTCCCAAGCCTCACTATTACAGCCGGAGTGGGCAGCAGCAAGCGAGTTGCGTCTCCTGTCTCAGTGTGTTCGGATGAGGGTTCTATGTTCAAGGTCAGACATCGCGATGACCACCAAACCCGCCTGCCAGCGGTTAGGCCGATCAAAGACCACACTTCTGTCGAGGACTTTCTCCCATGGGGTTGGCAGTCATCGAGAGAGAAGCTGGAAAGGAGAGTCACACTGCCTCCTCTTAGGCAAATCCTGGAAGAACTTACTCCGCAAACACCAGCCGTCGCCCAGGCTCACTCTCCAGCTAATACGAATAAGGACGAATCTTGGATCGATGACAGGATACTAAACGACATGGTCTCCCTGCTTTCGATTCCGGTAGAGCGATTTCCATATGAGAGCGCTGATATGAGCAAATTTCCATCCAAGGCAATGATTGATTCCTTCATTAAAATTTACTTTGAACAGTTTCACTCGATCCTCCCAATGATCCACAAGCCGACATTTCGTGCCAGCACTTGCCCCACCATAGTTCTGGTGGCCATGGCTAGTATTGGTGCGAGTTATAGTCACCTTGAGGGTGCCAAGATGTTTGCCGATAGTTTGAGCGAGCTTTGCAAGAGGACGTTGGCTTGGATGGTAATTACGCATTATCTCCCATTCTCAACATGGATTACTGACTTGGATGGCGCAGGCTGAATACAACCCCGAGTATCCCCATTCGGATTTCTTCCTCATGGCTTCGTGCTTGCAAAACGTTTACGCCTTAGGATCCGGGTCCCATCGCCTTTACGATTGCGCGGATGTATCTAGGAGTGCACTGATCGGGAGTGCCCGTCGGATTGGGTTATTCTCTGGTCGTGTGTCGCCACCACCATCTTCACCTGGCTCCACACCGGGCTCACCTAACGCCAGGACTACCCGCGATGAGGATAATCATAATGAGAAGGAAGAAGTCGAGGTTAGATGGCGTCGATGGTATGTGAAAGAAAAATTGAGACGTCTTGCGTGGTCCATCTTTGAATACGATTGCTCGTTCTCGACTTTGTCCAATCGGCGTGGCGCTATAACTTTGAACGATATCTCTACACGGATGCCATGCGCAGAGGCCCTATGGCAAGCCCCTACTGCACAGGCCTGGGCGGCGTTGCTGGAATCGGGAGTCCTCCCCCCAGGCGCGGAAAAAGGAACACCGTTCTATCCGACTTTGCGTGATGTGATCTCTGGGAAAATGTCACCAGAGAACTTGACGAGCTGGGGTAGGAGGTTGTGCGCGCAGGCCATTGGAAGGATCCTCTGGGATTTTAAGGAACTCGAGGAAAGTGTATTAAGTGAGAGCAGCTCAATTGGAAATGACGGTGGTTTAGGGTTGCCAATGTTGAGCCCTGGATTGAAGCCAGCGAAGGAAAAGTTACTAAAGAGTTTAATGGTTATATGTGAGGGGGTGAGGGAGAGACAGGTGGAGGCTGGATGGAGAGACGGAGAAGTTGATGGAGATAGATCTCATATGACGTTTGTCCACTTCTCCGTATACCTGATCTATCGCTAACGCTGACAGCCTGGCCCTCTTGATATCCCATTACACTCATCTCCACGCTGCTTTCCCCACCGTTTCGTTAATCCTCTCGCTTGCACGACGCCCGCCCCCGCCGACCACGGCATCAGCAGACCCGCGCATAAGCAGGCTGAAGACCATTTTCCTAACAGATCCTGTTTACGCTAGAACCCTGGCTTGGAACGCCGCACAAATTATAGCCCTCTCCCGCTGGAAACCTGTTTGCTCCCCAGTCGAGGGTATGCGTATTTTTATGGCAGGTGTGGTCCTCTGGGGCTTCGGCCGCTACTTCCGGGAACCTCTACCACCTAGCCCTCTCCCTTCCGGCCCCTTGGGAGGGGTTCAAGAGGAGGTGGTCCGCCTAGACTCCCAGCCATGGAAAGGAGTGGATGATTGGATCAGGAAAGGCAAAGGCAAGGCGACGATTGGTAACGATCAGCATGCCGGGAATGCTATGACTGAGATATGTTCTGAGATGGGAGCTAGGGAGGTGCTTAGGGTTGTTGTGGGGATTCTGGGGCGAATGAGAGTTTGGGGTCTTGGAGGGGAATTTAAAAATGTTCTCGAGGAGATGGTTCGGAGGAGTTGAATATCTCTCACACCATTCATTCATTCTTGTGTTTTTCTTATCTTTTGCTTTTTCGGTTTACGGGGGCTATTTGATTTTGTATGGTGTTGGATAGGTGCCAAATTTGTTTTATGTGATGGCGTGCGACTTACTCTTTACTAATAACCTTTTCATATTGCCAGTATGATGTCTTATGATTAATGTTTCATTATTATTTTGTTCTTTGTGCCCTGATTCCTATTTTCTTTTCCGCGGGGTGCAAATACTACCCGATTTCTATTCCAAGTTAAGGGTGCCATAAGTACTTGTGTATCAATAGACTTTTCATATTGCCAGTATGATGTCTTATGATTAATGTTTCATTATTATTTTGTTCTTTGTGCCCTGATTCCTATTTTCTTTTTCCGCGGGGTGCAAATACTACCCGATTTCTATTCCAAGTTAAGGGTGCCATAAGTACTTGTGTATCAATAGAAGAGGGTTCTAAACGGGTGGAGTGCTATACTATTGTTACCCGAGTGACTGGCGATGATTGATTTAACGTTGTATGATGCCCCGCGGGCCGCGGCATCGACGGGGCGCGACCTGCGAGCCAAAGAACCCCGCCTCTTGAGCGCCGAATCTTTTACTCTCTCCCAGCACGCCAACACTGAAGCAAATAGTGCCACCCTGCCAAGGCCTATACCCATCAACCCGACTTCCGAACAAACCCTCTGACACCGCTANTTCCTTTGTTAGCTTTGGAGTTTGCAAAGGGTGTGGGTGACACACCTGGGTGGGGGGGTATAGTTGTTCCGTTGTTGGTATATACTCCTGTCTTTACCGTTAGTTCAAGTTGAAGGAGTAGTAGCGAGCGAGCAGAGCGAAGATAAGCGTTTTCACCTACCTGTGTGTGTGCGACCGTTTCCTGAGCCAGCCCTTGGCATTTCGTTTTGTTCCTGCTGAGTGATAGTTTATGACCGCGGGTGCTTAAAAGGTTATGAGCCCAGATTGATGAATCCATTGTGCTGTAGGTAAGCTATTGTGCTATACGAAACCCATAGTGAATAAGAACGCCTCCGAATGCCTCCAAACACCACTGAGTCATACGAGAACTTAGCTGCTTGCTCTACATATCCTGCTCCTCACTTTACACTTCCTGCCACCTGCCAAAACATCTCTGCAATTTGGCGGTGTCACCACTATTTCAAGGTTCTAGTTACATGAAGTACCTGCCAGTGCTTGCTTGTCATAGTCACAATGTCAAAAACAGGGCAGGAGGTGAATATCCTTGCTTCACTCAGTATTAAGCTACTATCTAAAGTAGCAAACTATTGTGAGTGGAGACTTACTGTAGTTGATATTCTTAGTGAGAAGGGGTATTGGCCAATTGTCTCTGGTAAGACTAAATGTCCTAAGGAAACCAGTGAGGCCAAAATCTTATGGGAGCAGAAAGCTTCCAAGGCCAGAGGTCTACAAGGTAGGCTGCTGGATAGTGTATCTCATGAGTTCTATGGAGTGAAGTAGGATCTCAAAGAGCTGTAGAAGAAGCTAGGAAAGTACTATAATAGGAAGAATCAGGCTAGGATCTGGTTTCTGTGCAAGAAGTTGTCTAAGATAGAGTATTATGATAACAACCTTGTTGACTGTATTTCCAATCTCAAGAAACTGTTCCATTAGTTAGCTGCTATCAGGGAAGTTCAAGATGAGAGGGATAAGAAGTACCCTGTGCTATCAAAGCAATTGTTATCCTACTACACTTTCTGTACCTCTATTTGCAACAATACTGATTATATTGAGACCACGTATGATACTATATGCAACCAGCTGATACTAAAGTGCCAGCAGTTGATTAAGAGTACTAGTGGTGAGCTGAAGTTCACAAAGGCTTTCTATACTGGCCAAGGGAAAAATGCAAGAGTTTGATTTGGTAAAGAGAAGGGTAAAGAGCAGTGTATCTAGTGTTTTTTATAGGGCCTCCAGGGCCCTGAAAAATGAATTGCCTCTGGTACTGTTCCCTACCCCAGGCTACTCACCGGCCTAAGGTGGGGGGTGTTTTTGCATACTTTTCCTGCCCTAGCACCCATTAGGGGATCCACTCCACTGATGCCCTGGACCAGCTCCTGTCAAACTTGGGTAACAAGAAATGGGGCCCCATCTAGGAAAAGACTGGGGCCAGGCCCTGGATGGAAGTGGGGTGGAGAGGACCAACAAAATATGCCTACCAGGCCTATGTAATAGTGGGGCCCCCTTGGGTAAAACCCACCTCACCTCATCCTATAATGAATACTAAGTGTATCTGTAAAGATAGTTATTTTTTTATATATGGAGAAAGGCCAGTATATAGAGTATTAATTGAGCCAGTATAGAGGGTGGTGAATCAACTCAAGCATCAACCATGATGGATGAATGAAGAATCAGCCAAGGTGTTATAGTTGAAGTAGGTGTTATATTCTGGTACTGCTCAGTATATAACCTCTGATTGCACCTAGTTCCAAAGTATAACTTCTATTCATATCTTGATTCATATCATGAATGGAGCTTCTATGGAGGCTAAGGGAGAGGTTGATATGCTGTTCAGTCTAGATATTGATGGTATGAAAAGTCTAGTAGTATTGAACAAAGTAGTGTTTGTTACGGGGAGGGGGCGGAATGGGTTTTCCATTTTCTGCTCTGCCCTTAATATGGCCTGGTGTCAATTTTATACTGCTTCTCCCCACTCCGCCTTCCACAGGGCCCTGTATGGGCCATGGGGCAGGGCAGGAATTTTATTTTTCCTGCTTATTACTGAGGCAGTGCCCTGTTCTGAAATTCCCCATGTTTCAACTGTGTGGGGCCCTGCTTTCCTTGATGAGTTACCACTAGTGAATTGAGTAAAATTTGTTGATACCTCTCAAATTCTATTACTGTATCTGAAGTACTATAACACTATTATATATAGTTATTGGGCATATGCCCTGAGCATTTGATACTCAGTGGGTATGACCTTTGGTATATGATTTCAGTGCATAGTTTTCGGTGTATGATTTTTGGTGTATGGTGTTGGGCATATAGTTTTGGGCACATGGTTTTGGGTATATGATGAGTAACCTCTTTTCATCTAGCCAACTTACACAGATCTAGTTTGACTATTTATTATAATACTCTTCACATATATATAGGACAAATCAACAAGAAACAACTATCTACACATTCAAGTTGCTATATGATTTCTGCCACCATTTCCACCATTTCGGCATTTTGACATATTTCTACAATGGTTTTTCATATGCATCATGTACCACCTGGTGTGAAAAGTCGACTACACTTTAGCAACAGCCCATAAAAGATCCTATATAATACTCTACTGCATATGAGTATATGAAGATAATGGAGCCTACATGGTACGTGTCAGTCGTACATGTATTTGAAGAGATGATAGAATAGTCTATAGTCCCAGGAGGACAATCAATCTTAACTCCAAGTGTAACGTGTTCGGGCTAGGCCCTAGTCACGTATCGGTACGATAGGAGCAGATGGCTTCGTGGTCAACACGAAACGAGCGCTGCTTGCTAAAGGAGGCTTCGAACAGGGTGTAATAGGAGATCAAAGAAGTAACCGTTCAACCAAGTATATTTAAGAATACTATCTGTCGAAGTCTGCTGTTTCCATCGCGGGAATCAGCGGNTAGTGCCACCCTGCCAAGGCCTATACCCATCAACCCGACTTCCGAACAAACCCTCTGACACCGCTAGCCGAAGCACAACCGTCCTGGCCCTCTGCTTGAGCGCCGAATCTTTTACTCTCTCCCAGCACGCCAACACTGAAGCAAATAGTGCCACCCTGCCAAGGCCTATACCCATCAACCCGACTTCCGAACAAACCCTCTGACACCGCTAGCCGAAGCACAACCGTCCTGGCCCTCTGCCACCATCATCACCATCATCATCACATGTGCAATATAGCCGCCTCCGACCCGAGGTTCGCCTCGATCCGAAAGACCCGGGTTCACAGCGATGTCCCGTTCTTGCTGCGCAAGCTGAACAAGTTTCCGGCGAAACTCCGGTCCGGGGCGAAGAGCACCTCGTAGTGCGCCCGCGTGGAGCTCTCAAGGCGGGCGCTAGACTTTCACCCATCCTACGTTCGCACTGGTCCATTGTCCGGGACCTCCGTGTGTCGGTGTGGTTTCGACGGCCGGGGGAATGGAAATGTCGCTTCCTGGGAGTACGGGTATGGCGCGTCCGGGATAGCTTTCCGCTCGTACGCCTCTGTCTTGCTTTGCTAGCGCACCCCAGCCTTTTTCTATGTTGTTGAAGGCTTACCAGATCACTTGCTGGTTTTGTGCTGCGTATGAAGGTGGACGGGGGCTGTCCTGGGCTGTTGCATGGGTTCACCGCGGGTGTGTTGTGGTATGCGATTGGGGGTGTTGTGCTTAGGTGGAAGAGAGCTATGTCTTTTGGGAGTGGGTGCAGTATCCTGTGATGTGGCTCTAGGGTTTGTTGAGGGTGTGGTCGTTGGGGACCCATACATGCTGCACTTTTTTAAATCCTTGATATGATTTCGGGTGGGGTGATGTGTTCATCCGAATGTTTGTAGAGGAATACCCGTGCCACCCATCCCTCCACGTCCCCACATACTTGTATAGGAGGTTCGCAGTCTCTGCACCCCTGGTAGTCGGGGACTCTTTCATGAGTCGCCACGTCCCGTTGAGTATCCCCCCAATCACGTCCCCTCCGCTCCGCAAAAGTTCATTTGCAAGCTGATGTTGCTGTGGTAATCACTGAGGCAGGGATTGCGGGCTTACAGTACTTCGCCCACTCCCCCTGCAGGTTTAGCGGGAGCGTTGAGGAACGGGGCGAGGTTGCTAGTGAGGGGCGCGCACAGTGGAGTATCAAGGAGCTCCAACTACGGATTTCCACGTGAGCCTCGTATTCGGTGGGAAGGTTTCCCGTCGGTTTCCTCGCGGAGCCGAGCGGGTCCGGGAGTGTAGGCGAGAGGGTATCATGGAGGGCCGAGCATCATCTAATCGTAGTCCTTAATGTGTTCCCTGAGCAACCGCTTGTGGGATTTTTCTCCAGTTGCGGCCAGCGCCCTGGTAACAGGCGGTCGGGTTAGGGGTCTGGAAAGTGTACCAGCCTTTCACATTCCCCTTCGTCTCATAGTTAGTATCCCCCGCAATGATGATATACGGCTCTTTCACCCCTTCAACCTTTACACCATCGCCACTTGCATAATATGTATCACTACCACTAGCAAACACCCTCATGTGCCTCACACACCACTACTCCGCCTGTCCACAGTGCCTAGCTAAGTTCTTAGCCGTAGTATCCGGGCGGGGGGCTCCTCTCACCAGCTCGGAACGCTGCTATCGCAGCGAGCAAAACACCCTCCCTCGAGCCCGGAACTTGGTAAACGCAAGCGTGTCCCGTGGGAAAAGGTGGGTCCCGGTAATCTCATTACCCCCCCCTCCAATCTCGGAGCGGAAATGTGCAACCCGGTATCGAGAATTGGGACCTCGTACCTACTCAATGGCACTAGTGTTATCGTCTAACAGCAGCGCCGGAGAGAGCGCCGGGAGCGCTGAACAAGCCGGATTTCGAAGCACCGCCCGGAAAGCCGGAGATGTCCCCGCACAGTTTTTGGAGATCTTTGCTGCCGGGTGGCTCTCGTTATCGCTTTGGGGGTTTGGAGGTTGCCACCCTCGGTGGCACTATTTTCTCTTACTACAGTATCGCTGTGTTGGTGGGGGCGGGGCTGGCAATACCGGGTTTTGGAAAGCTCCCACCCCCCCCGGCCCATAAATAACCTAGCTGCGCTCTGTTGGAAATCGCGAGGTGCTGCTCGGCATGCTCGCGCGATAGTTCGTTTTCGGATGGTTTCTGGGAACGCATTTTGGCTCCGGGCATGTTCGGGCGTGTTTAGCCTTCGGGCATATGTTTTAGCGTTTCGGGCGCGCGCTAGCTAGCTTTCCGGGAAAGCACTTCGAAGGGAATGTGTGGAAGGATCGCGAAGGGCCGTATGGAAGGCTACGGGCGGTGGAGATTTGTCTTTCCTTTGTTAGCTTTGGAGTTTGCAAAGGGTGTGGGTGACACACCTGGGTGGGGGGGTATAGTTGTTCCGTTGTTGGTATATACTCCTGTCTTTACCGTTAGTTCAAGTTGAAGGAGTAGTAGCGAGCGAGCAGAGCGAAGATAAGCGTTTTCACCTACCTGTGTGTGTGCGACCGTTTCCTGAGCCAGCCCTTGGCATTTCGTTTTGTTCCTGCTGAGTGATAGTTTATGACCGCGGGTGCTTAAAAGGTTATGAGCCCAGATTGATGAATCCATTGTGCTGTAGGTAAGCTATTGTGCTATACGAAACCCATAGTGAATAAGAACGCCTCCGAATGCCTCCAAACACCACTGAGTCATACGAGAACTTAGCTGCTTGCTCTACATATCCTGCTCCTCACTTTACACTTCCTGCCACCTGCCAAAACATCTCTGCAATTTGGCGGTGTCACCACTATTTCAAGGTTCTAGTTACATGAAGTACCTGCCAGTGCTTGCTTGTCATAGTCACAATGTCAAAAACAGGGCAGGAGGTGAATATCCTTGCTTCACTCAGTATTAAGCTACTATCTAAAGTAGCAAACTATTGTGAGTGGAGACTTACTGTAGTTGATATTCTTAGTGAGAAGGGGTATTGGCCAATTGTCTCTGGTAAGACTAAATGTCCTAAGGAAACCAGTGAGGCCAAAATCTTATGGGAGCAGAAAGCTTCCAAGGCCAGAGGTCTACAAGGTAGGCTGCTGGATAGTGTATCTCATGAGTTCTATGGAGTGAAGTAGGATCTCAAAGAGCTGTAGAAGAAGCTAGGAAAGTACTATAATAGGAAGAATCAGGCTAGGATCTGGTTTCTGTGCAAGAAGTTGTCTAAGATAGAGTATTATGATAACAACCTTGTTGACTGTATTTCCAATCTCAAGAAACTGTTCCATTAGTTAGCTGCTATCAGGGAAGTTCAAGATGAGAGGGATAAGAAGTACCCTGTGCTATCAAAGCAATTGTTATCCTACTACACTTTCTGTACCTCTATTTGCAACAATACTGATTATATTGAGACCACGTATGATACTATATGCAACCAGCTGATACTAAAGTGCCAGCAGTTGATTAAGAGTACTAGTGGTGAGCTGAAGTTCACAAAGGCTTTCTATACTGGCCAAGGGAAAAATGCAAGAGTTTGATTTGGTAAAGAGAAGGGTAAAGAGCAGTGTATCTAGTGTTTTTTATAGGGCCTCCAGGGCCCTGAAAAATGAATTGCCTCTGGTACTGTTCCCTACCCCAGGCTACTCACCGGCCTAAGGTGGGGGGTGTTTTTGCATACTTTTCCTGCCCTAGCACCCATTAGGGGATCCACTCCACTGATGCCCTGGACCAGCTCCTGTCAAACTTGGGTAACAAGAAATGGGGCCCCATCTAGGAAAAGACTGGGGCCAGGCCCTGGATGGAAGTGGGGTGGAGAGGACCAACAAAATATGCCTACCAGGCCTATGTAATAGTGGGGCCCCCTTGGGTAAAACCCACCTCACCTCATCCTATAATGAATACTAAGTGTATCTGTAAAGATAGTTATTTTTTTATATATGGAGAAAGGCCAGTATATAGAGTATTAATTGAGCCAGTATAGAGGGTGGTGAATCAACTCAAGCATCAACCATGATGGATGAATGAAGAATCAGCCAAGGTGTTATAGTTGAAGTAGGTGTTATATTCTGGTACTGCTCAGTATATAACCTCTGATTGCACCTAGTTCCAAAGTATAACTTCTATTCATATCTTGATTCATATCATGAATGGAGCTTCTATGGAGGCTAAGGGAGAGGTTGATATGCTGTTCAGTCTAGATATTGATGGTATGAAAAGTCTAGTAGTATTGAACAAAGTAGTGTTTGTTACGGGGAGGGGGCGGAATGGGTTTTCCATTTTCTGCTCTGCCCTTAATATGGCCTGGTGTCAATTTTATACTGCTTCTCCCCACTCCGCCTTCCACAGGGCCCTGTATGGGCCATGGGGCAGGGCAGGAATTTTATTTTTCCTGCTTATTACTGAGGCAGTGCCCTGTTCTGAAATTCCCCATGTTTCAACTGTGTGGGGCCCTGCTTTCCTTGATGAGTTACCACTAGTGAATTGAGTAAAATTTGTTGATACCTCTCAAATTCTATTACTGTATCTGAAGTACTATAACACTATTATATATAGTTATTGGGCATATGCCCTGAGCATTTGATACTCAGTGGGTATGACCTTTGGTATATGATTTCAGTGCATAGTTTTCGGTGTATGATTTTTGGTGTATGGTGTTGGGCATATAGTTTTGGGCACATGGTTTTGGGTATATGATGAGTAACCTCTTTTCATCTAGCCAACTTACACAGATCTAGTTTGACTATTTATTATAATACTCTTCACATATATATAGGACAAATCAACAAGAAACAACTATCTACACATTCAAGTTGCTATATGATTTCTGCCACCATTTCCACCATTTCGGCATTTTGACATATTTCTACAATGGTTTTTCATATGCATCATGTACCACCTGGTGTGAAAAGTCGACTACACTTTAGCAACAGCCCATAAAAGATCCTATATAATNGTATCAAACAATACTGTGAAACCAAACATAAAACAATGTGTGTATCAACCGATAGCACACGAAACAATACAAGTATCAAACGATACTGTGAAACGAAACATAAAACCCTAGCAACCTGTACCGGTTACGCCAAGCTCCAGGAAGCAGGCATCACCTCCTTTAAAATCTCCTAATACAACAGTGGCATACCATCTATTGCATACATCTTCTATATTCTTGTAGTTATTGGTATTCACATTGATGAACAGTGAACACGAAGTCCATATCCCAAATGCTTCATCAATATTGTCTACTCTTCCATTATAAATAGTTCTATAGAAAGCCTTGTATTTGGAATACTCTTCCAAGAGAAAAGCATGAAATAAAGCCTCCACAGTTTGAGTCAATGGTAGAAGATTTTGGGCAAATACTCTGAGTGCTTCAATGGTGGGCTTTGACTTGTATGATAGTGCTGGTCTTGGCCAATGTTTGATATACTTTGTTTACTTTTCTATTCTTGATGCAAATGAGCAGTGTCCAATAATACAGCCCTTCATTCTTAAGGTGCCATTGGGATTAAGCTTGCTGGTTGCATTTCCTTCTGGTAAGCTAAAAGTTATAGTATCCTTTTTATAGTCTATGGTGGCTGCATCAGTATTTCAAATATCCGGTATCCCACCCAGCCTACAGACCTTCTGTGTACCCATTGCACTATGCTGGGTATGATCTGCTACTAAATTCCTAGAAGCAACATATTTGTGGATTGCTGGTTCAATTTGAGGTAATAGCCAGCTGGCCTTTTTGTTTGCTGCTTTTATTACACACAGGATGTTATGCCTAATCATAGTTTAGCTACTGTATAACTCTATTTACAGCTATGAGTATTATTAATTACATACCTGTTTCTTATAATAATAATATTGCCTGTGACACATTGCAATTTTGGCTCATTTTCCGCCTCAAAGCTTTCTTCTAAGTTGGAGTCAGATTGACATTTAGGTCATGAAAGAATTGTGCCTAGGACGTCAAAATTGGCATATTGATGATACATTATATAATGACTAGGTCTAATTAATATCTGGCAAATATTCTGTTTCATACTGTATAGTATCTTGCTGGTAAGCTATAGGATAGGTAGGTAGAGATCTAATTAAAGGGATTAACATATACTTTCAATATATGACTCAGAATAGAACTTTATTAAATGCTTATGGACAATATCTTACATTTAGTGGTACCAGAACTCTGAATGTATTCACTCTCATCAATATTATGAGTCTCCTGAACCTGCTTATTATTTCTTTGATGTTCCCACTTCTATTTCTGCCTCACAACCTCCTTTTCCTTTCCTTTTAATAACCTGCCCATAGTCTTTTTCTTGAACCACCTGAACTTGCTTAAAGCAAGCTTCCTTCACACTCAAAGTAGGATAAAACAAAGGGCATTTGATATAGAACAATAGCTATGGTATATCTAGGGGGTAGTATAGGGGGTCCTCTGTGTCAAGTTCTTGTACTTATGTGCTATTTGCTGTGACGTAGCGAGTGCCCATAGTTGCATTTGCAGAAGAATAGGAGAGTAGGGGAATAGGGGAATAGGGGAATAGGGAAATAGGAGAATAGAGGAATAGGGGAATAGGGGAATAGGGGAATAGGGGAATAGGGGAATAGGGGGAATAGAAACTATTCTCCTTTACACTCTCTTTAATCCTGAGGTTTTTTTTCTCCCATAATACTACTAGTTGTGAAGCCTATCTAATTTGAAAAGTTCAACCTTGGTGCACGTTTTGAATGGCACGAACCATATCGGATATCATTAACGGTAGCCACAATTGCCAAGGACCTTCCCACATCGGCCACCTAAACGGGAGATGGTTTTATGGGCACGTTGAAGAACCTTTTTAGAAACTCCCCCGTTGGTTAAACTTCTGCCGACTCTTTATGCCACGCTTTTCTGTCCCATAAGTCTCAAACCACGGTGACCTTTTGCCATGACGGCTTCCTCACTCGTGGTCTTGGCTGACATGAGCAAGGCTATTCTTACGTACCTGACCTTGCGCACAAAGAAATTTCAGCTACATTCGCCATCGGGGTTAATCCCGACCCCGCCTCACGCCGGCGAGAGACCCCTTTGCTACTTACCAGAACAAATCAGATGTGCTAGTATTTTACTTGCCGATTCCGAGATCATCTGGGGGTTCTGGGGTTTCCTACCAGTACGGCAGACCCAAACTGTGCCAAGACTTCCGGATGCTTTTGGCATTCCTACCGCCCATTGCACAACACCATGAGCGGGTTGTTCCCCCAGCCCCGCAGGTACAGTACCGTACCCGTGCCGGCGTATGCCGTTAGTAGCAGATGGCGACCGCTAGACCCGTAACAGTCCCGAATACATGAGACATACACTCTTAGTCCAGGGGAGAATTCACACCTTAAATCATACACTACAGCACTCACCTGCAGAGCCTACTGCTATTTATTCATCCACAGAGCCGAATATACTGCACATAGCTTCATGCAGCCCGAGAGCATAGAATCGGCTCTGCTTTATAGTTAGTTCCGCAGAACTCAATGCGCTGCTACACAACCTCAATCAACCCGGGTTTTAATCCCCTGAACTATTGTACCGTCCCCTCCCCAGCACAAGTAGGGTAATCGTTCCCCTTCGGAAATCAAAGCCCCCATTCAGCCAGCCTTTTTCCTAAGTTAATGCCACTTTCGTTCTACTCGCACAATACAATGCAACCCCGTACTAAAATCTGACTACCATCTGCCAAACCAATGGGCGAACTAAAAAGCGGTGCTTACTACCGTAGACCGGCGCCCAGTGTAGCCTCGCTTAGTTCAAATACCTGCGCCGCTGCTAGGGTACCCTTTGTCGTAATTATATGCTCTTACATGTCTACCATGACTTGCCGATGTGGCATAGTATTCATTCTTCCCTTGAGCAATGGTGTTGTTAGACTGATGTGGTCTATAACAAGGATAAAATGTATAGTTAGGGTAAAGGTTTGGAAACACATTTGTTGGAAGATAGGTCTCACCTAGGTTATAAAGGGATGTCTATACAAAGTTTGTATTTCCTAGCTTGAGCCTACAGAGAAAATACACAACTCCACTCTCATCTCCTCCCTCCACCAAGCGGTGTCGTCTTTCGTTTCCCGCCATGGTCAGCATTCCACTGCCACCAAATATCCTGTTGCTCAACACCCTTTCCCCAATATTCCTAGAGGAAAAAACTCAGCCTCTTCAGTGTCGGAAGATACCTGGGAGTTTGAATGTCGTCACCTCCGGTTAATAACTAATAATTGTGGTTTAAGGGGGGCAAAAGTTCGGTTTTTGGGCAAGCGTCCAGGGAGTTGTGGGGTTTTTGAGCACGGTGCACTGCAGAGTACGAGTGCAGTACAGTATCGTGGTTTAAAGTTTGGAGGTTGTGGCGCATTACTAACTCGTACAGTACTGTAACTGACGGCGTTTGTGTGAGAGTCTCTGTTTATTATACTTATACAAAAGCATTTTGGTCAGGCACATGCATTTGATGAACTACCACACTGTTACATGAGCTTTGAAGACAAACCTTGTGACAAATGCTACCTAGTACTCTTTATGTTAAGATCATCCCAGTATGATACCGCTGTTTCTCCCACGTAGTCTATGTGCCGAAACGCACAAGGGTTTTCTGGGGGCTCTCGGCTTCCACACATAGTGTGACTACCAATATTTTCGACGCTACAGCACACACAACAAATAATTTAACTTCTCTTTCTACAGTATTAAAGCACCATAATTCCTTTACATCCCGAGCTACCAGTATTCTTTTCCTCCGAAAATTCTCTTTCCTATCCACCTTTCGCCGTTTTTACACTTACCAGTTTATTCAAGCATACTCTCCCTCGGCTTCGGCTAGCATAGCCCAACGCCCGCTAGTTCCGTGAGCGCTGAGCCGTGCCTGCTTTAAAACGGGCACCGCCCCGGGAGGCAAATACTTAATGGTAAAACCCCTTGACGGCTTTTACTCAAACCCCGCAAGAGGCGACAGACACCTCACCCCTCTCTCTACCCTTCCTTTTCAATAATATTACAGAGAAGCAGGGTCCCCATAAACATCGGAATAGCCCCCCGGAATTACAGTTTTATTCTTAGACATCCCGGCGGCGGTTTCCATGTTAACCCGGGCGCATAAGCTCTCACTCGGCGTTGAGTCGCCATTCATGCCTCAGCACGTAGGGATCTTCTCGGAGCCGAAAAATTTGGAAGATACAGTTTGGCCTCGTTTCCGCTTGTGGATCTAGAGATTCTGCGTCGCTATTTGAAGGATTAGAGTGTTTGAGCATACGCTTCGGAGTGCAAGAGACCGCAACTACAGGCCCGGAGGATATTGGAGAAGAAGCAGTTGGCAGGTTACCTTAGGGGGTTACCGGTAGCGCAAATTGCGGCTTTTGATAGCATAGTCACGAACCGTAGTTTTGGTTTCGAGCACAGGAAGAAGGCTCCCAGCTGCGTTCCTTTGGTTGCCATGCCCAACGTAGCCCTAATGAAGTCAATATCATCCGGTATATTCTGAATGGCCAGTTCATTTGCCACCCAAGAGAAAATGGGCAGAACGGGTGCAAATATATGAATAGGTCCCAGGAGGGTCTATGCGTGTAGTAGGAACGAGCATAGCCAGGTTGCCCCTCTGATGCAGCTCGGACACCTCACTAAAGCTAAAAAGCGAGGTTCCAACCAAGTGAAAAATCGGGCTTGTGATTTGGTAACTTGGAGGCTAGGCTCGTCTTAAGACCCAAAGTTGCATGCGGTGGAGGACCACCCGAGTGCGTATTTATGATCTGCCAAAGGAATGCATGTCGGAGGTCCAGCTGCATGGTACTGTACACACCAATTTCAGGGCCCGCAAAAGCCTATAAAAACCTTCACCTATGGAAAACAATGTGCCATATTTTGCTAGAAAAACCATTTACCGATACCTCCCTTTGGACTTTTTAAAAACAATACAGCGATAAGTTCGGATCTCGATCTAGGGCTGACGTCAAAGCCGAGCCTACAACCATGACAAATTGCTCAATAACAGAAACATCAACCGCCTGAACACAGAACGAAATTGATATGAACGCTTTTAAATTCATTTTAACGACTCAATCGCCTTCCTCAGTGCTTCGCTATCTAGTCGGCAGCCTTTGCCTCCTGGCTCAGTTAGACAAAAACTATTCCACAGTTCCAGCACTATCTCGAACATATCCCTCAGCTCCGGACGTTTTTCATTCAACATTTTGAGGAGTTGATATGCTTCCATACAACTAGTTGTGTCCTCAGGGCCCGGAGACTTTCGTTCGGAGGTTGTTGTGGCGGGTGCGGTAGGCGCCGGCAGCGGTGGTGGTGATAAGCTATGATCCAGCTCCAGCCAGTTGAGTGATCGCGGGAGATCAAGCTGCTTAAAGCTTAGCACCGGACCAATCAAGCAACTGGGAGGGAGGGCGACTATACATTCTCCAGGAATTCGCTAGTATCTAACTCGTCGAGGTTGGGGAAGTCTTCCAAGACTCCGGCGTTGTAATCGGGGGTTTGAAGATTTTGGGGGGCTGAGGAAGCAGCTCCACTACCCTCCATACTGGCGGAGTCACCGAGACTTCCCAAATCTAAGGAGTCCCCGATGAGACTAGCTGCACTGGACGCTGTCTGGGGCAACGGCAGTAACTCAAACTCATTGAAGAATTCTTCTAATCCGTCCAATACCCTACCGCCACCTCCGCACCCATTATCCTCGCACACAACATCACTCCCAGCTCCGCTTGCCGCCAGTGCATCCTTCTTCTTGTCCTTCAAAACTTGTAGGCGTCTCTCAGCCTCCTCGTGGGAAACTCCAGCCTCAGCAAGTATCTCTCTCAACAGCGCATTTTCCTCAATAACTTTTCTCGCAGCCTGCTGTAGTTCAGCATTGGCTTGTACACCCATCTCTTTACATCTTTGCCATCGCCTTTCAAGATCCTCCATATATTCCCTCTTTCGAGCCCTCGAGCGACGCTGGTTCTCGCGAATGCGGCTTAATCGGGGGTCCTATGGGTAGTCAGTTAGCCTGCGAAGCACGAGCATGTCAGGGTAAAGCGTATCACAAACATCGTTGGTTGCTTTCCGGGATGACGACATGTTAGATATTGTATCAGTGTATTTTCCTCCGGAAAAATTCTTTCTTTAGGCGGGGATAACACGGGGAAAGAAATGGGGTGAGGGTAGAACAATGGTCCCAGTGTGAGCCAATGATGCGCCAGGAGTGACATTCCGCGGTGCTTAGTCATTTACCAATGAGGGGTGAATATTCCTCGTGCATGCCGGAAACTGAAATCCTGAACGGCTAAATACCTGACCCCCCAACAATTCTTAAAACAAGAAACCATTGAAGGAAAGGCCAAAAAGCACAAATACGGACCTCATTCTCATCATTATTCCAGGACGAAAACGAACGTTATCAGTTAATAATGGCGGCCACCAGTGCTCAGGAACTCATCCAATCCTACTACGGAAAATACGCCAAAGCCAATACCGAAAGCACCGACCTCTCAGCGTATAGCGAGCGGGTTGCAAGTGCTTTCGGATATTCGGCCAAAGACCTTGCATCACTCCCCGGCGTTGCGAATTTGGGTGTGAGTTGCGGGAACCCACTCGCTACGGCAAACTTGAAAGAGGTATTCCTACTACTATCCTATTACCACTACTATCCTGTTACTACTACTACTACTATCAAGCCTGGGGAACTTCCTACTAATGTCATGCACACACAGGGAGAAATAGTTATCGACCTAGGGTCCGGCGGGGGGCTGGATGTCTTCATCGCAGCTCGCAAAGTAGGCCCTAAGGGGAAAGCAATAGGCATCGATATAACTCAAGTGCAGTATTCCCATTATCACTACCATACATACACTACTAAAATCCCCAGGAAATGATCGACCTAGCAAACAAAAACGCTACGTTGGGCTGTTACACCAACGTCGAATTTGNCCCCCACCTTACCCCTCTAATAAGCACCAGGTGAAGTCAAACATAACCTCAACCCCCCAACTCCCACCATCAACTGCGGATGTGATAACCTCAAACTGCGTGATAAACCTCCTCCCACACACAGAAAAACCTCTCGTCTTCACCGAAATCTATCGCCTTCTGAAGCCTGGCGGCCGCGTCGCTATCTCGGACATTCTTGCGAAAAAGGAACTACCCGAGGAATTCCGTGCCGATGCTACGCTCTACGTTGGATGTATTTCTGGAACCAGTCTTACGCTTGAGTATGAGGAGTGGATGAGGGGGGCCGGGTTTGAAGGTTCGGAAGAATTCAGTTATCCATTATCCTGGGAGTATAATGGAAGATTAATTTGTGTCTGATAGATGTCCTTATTTTGGACACCAATAAGGATTTGAACGTCTACAAGGAGGGGATGATGAATGAGACGGAAGAGGGGGTAGCGATGGCGAATAAAAGTTGTTGTACGCCTGAGGCGGTTACTAGTTGCTGTTCTGTTGATACAGCTAAGGCAGGGGTGAAGATAAATATCAATAACTATGACTTCAATGAGTGGGTTGGTAAGTCTCGAGGGTTTCCATCTTTCTGGTTACGCCAACTGACAGTTATCCCAGGAGCCTTCCAGATTTATGCTATTAAACCTGCGCATTCTGAATAGGAGCTATTTTCTTCCAGAACTAAACAGCAATAAAACATCAGTTAACTGGTCCCCTGCGCGTAATCTCTGTCCCACATGGATTTAGAACCTAAGTAACAAAATCCTTCGGCAAAATGGGATGTGCGGAAGTCAACAGCTTAGCGTTAGCCATATCACAGCCTCCATCCCGGCTCGCTTCGCACGGCGATCTCTCATACATCAGCATAGCTACCAATGATTACTCCCAACGCGAGCTCCATCAACATCTAAGATGAAAGGTACGCACCTGTAGTGAAACATCTAGATCATAAGGTGGAGCGCGTATAACTCTATAGCCGCAAAGAGTGTAAATCATATACTACTATCCACACGTGAAGCGACCTCCCCCCAAAAGCCCCTCCAAAGACACTAGCCAGCAAAGAGGGCCTTAGAAGATGAAAAAAAACACCTCGCACAAGCTAGTGACACTAAGTACCCCCTAGAGACTATATCCCTAAACCCTCCTACTTTCATAAGGCTTCCCCGGCTACTCGCCACTGGCTCCTCTCTCTGAACCGTCCAACCAGAAAAGCATCACATCTCACTCGACAATCAGAATAATTAATAAATCTCCAGACAACCTACACTCTGTGTTCGGTCCCAGAAAGCTGATAGTTTCGCGTCGCATCCGCTCTGCAGTAGACAAGCATCCCATGGACCGGTTAGTACTACATTTGGTGGCCACATGAGAATCCCGGTTACTAAACTCTTTTACTCCCTTTTTTTCGTCCCCCTTTGCCCCACCTTAATCTACTCTATGTTTACCTAAAAAGAAGGAGAAAGTGCTATGAAATCTTTGCGATCGCGTTGCCGCTAGAGGTTAGGTTATGAATCTTTATTACGAGGGTTCGAATAAGACCGTACGCCCCCTTAACGTGAAATATTGCCCTCCCGTAAATTACTGCCTTAAGGTACTGCACAATACCGGAAACCGGACCCTCCAACAATTTTAGATCCACTGCCAAGTAGAATAGCCATATGCCAGAGAACTAACCAAAAGTCGAGCACGGCGTGAGCGGGCTATTTTTCACTAGGATTCTCCACATCTTAGAATGCATAAACCTCATGCTCTTCAGAGCCCCCCCAATCCCCAGATTTACCCTTTCCCACTAGAGCCCCCTTCAGCGAGTTCAATTCTCTCATCACTGGGCCAAAAACAGCCGTGGCAAGTTCAGAATAAGTCACCATTCGCACCCCTTTCGAACACTAAGCTGGACACGGGTGATTTTAGATGACTGACTCCCACCGAGTCCCCGGAGGATTTGGAAAATGTGCAGCTAAGGTCATCCTAGGGACGCCATGGATCCCTATCGCAAATACCGGTACCCTCTTAAACGCCACCCCGATGGCAATCCATCCCTACTGGAACCGTAACGGGACCGGAGTGTGGGGAAAACCCCTACCCCTAACTTTCAGAACACCAAGGAAGCCAGAGCGCCTGGTCGGATATGACCTGCACTCTACCTATTGCCCAATATATAGTCTTGGCTAGGGGCTATCCATTTTTCGCGCCTGGGTCTTGAGAGTGGAAAAAAGAATAGGGGTAATACTCTGCAATTTGGATTATATTGGGTGGGATGGGATGGGATGGCATAGTTGATAGGTATTGATTGATCGAGAACAGGTTAATAGGATGGTAGGTTTGTTTCAGTTCTCGCGAGATCTACGCAGGATTTTCACTATAGTATGGTCCGTAGCGCCGTAATTTAACTGCGGTGCGGTATCATGACTTGTACATTTTCCTTATGGCTACTTCATCGGACGTCACTCGTTTATCGGCCCACAGAACCTTTCAGAAGTCCCCTAATAACATCACATATTACTACTATCTTAATGGAACGACAGCGTTCGAAACTAATATATGCAAATCTCCCAGTATAGCACAGCCTCCGTGATTACAATAATCCAACATTCCATCCCAGTTCCCACTCCCTCAATTCCCGCGTCCACGCATCCACGCACCCCCCGACTTTCCCATCATCCATCATTCCCAGAATTCCAGTGCGCACAACCATTCCCATGCCACTACTTGTACCGATACCAACAATGTCCGCTGCAATGACAACACAACTTTTGTCCCGGTTTGAGTTACCCCTAGTCCGACCCATCGACTGGGAATACTTTCATCAGGCAGTTCCCGCGCAGAAGTTTCCCACCACAGGTTCAGTACAGTACTGCACTCCCAAATTTAATTACCCCCTATCATGCTATCATGCAATCTTCCTTCTGCCCACCCGCCAAAAGCACTACACGCAGCGCGCCAACACCCACTTACGGGTAAAGCCCAGAGGGAGCAGCTGGGGTGACAAGAAAATCGACACAGTGCTGTACAGTACGAGTGCCAACAATGGAAGTGCTGACTCGTCACGAGATATTATGAATACACTAGCTCAGGAGAATACATTGCGAATACCAGCGAGATACATACCCTAATCATTCTTGGTGAAATCAGCCTAACATCTGCCAAGTTCTATTTTCCCATCTGTGTCGGCTGTCCCATCCAAGCTTTACTCAATTCCACTGAGACAATCACACCCGCGCCAGCCCTGTCAGCTCCCTATACCGCACTATAGGGGAAATTACCAAATCTTAGCTGCCAAACAAATATGATAGATATTCTTTTTATACACTATCGGGGATCGTACAGCAGAAATGACTTCCACTTGGGCCACGAAAGACTTTTATTGGTATGAGTAATAGTGATAAGGGAGGGGGATCAAAGAACTGAAAAGACCAATAGTATCGTGAACTGACAACGAATGATTTTAACAGAAATAGAACCAATCGGTAAAGGTAAAGAGAGAAAGACAGTAATTTCGACAGATGATCATATAACAAATGAGCAAAGGAAATAGACAGCTTTATATACAACGATCCTTCTCCCAGACATGTTACCAGCACATGCACGATTTCTCTCTTCCCCTTATGCTATCTTCCTGCTTGCTTTACGGACACATTTCTGAGGTATGGAGTCTTGGGCCGAGGGCAGGGTTCGGTAGGTTGCTGTTTGATCCTGATACGGCAAATATGCAGGATCTGTATGAGGTTTGGTATGAAGCTAATGGTCATGGAACATCTCTAAAACGATAGGTAGTATGAGGCGTTTTGCTAGGGCGTTTCTGATCCTCCGAGGATGGAGAATAGCGCGTGTGGTAAGCAGCCAAGAATGATGAATGTCCAACAATTCTCTCATCTACATTCGCCATACTTTCTCCTACCCCCCCCCCAAGAGGTACAAGTGCTTCGCTGCACTCGAAAGGAAAAAAAAAAAACAAGGTGCTTGGAAGGCCCAAGTGAGGATTTCCCGAAAACGCGTGCTAATGAACCTTTCCGCCAATCCCCAATACTCCCGACCAAGACAGGTTCTCGAATTCCGGGGCTGAGCAAACTTGTAGTAAGTTCTATCATAGGCTTGGTATTCCTAGACCACTCTATCCGATGCTGTAACTTACGGCTTGACCCCGGCCGATATGTTCACGTAGCTTTCGGGTTTCCCGCTGTGGGGTTTTGATCAAGTTGGAAGGTTGCTTGAGGCGAGAGGTATCAAAACGTCATACTTGATCAAACATATGCCTTTCTTTCCTTTTTTCCTTCTTCCCCCCTTTTTTATAAATAGATCCAGAGCAAGCGCACAGTACAGTACGATGCCAAGAATCAGAAAACAGGCAGCTATGCTGGTGTTCGAGTAGAGCACAGTACAGCACAAGTCCATCCCTCCTAAATCTAGGAAGGCAAAGGCGGTAACTTCTAGATTAATATGGTAACAACTTTCTCACAAATTAGCAAAGAAATTCAATTGAGCAACGCTGAAGTCGAGGCGATTACTCCCCCAATATCCAAGCCAACCCCCAGAGCTCTGTTTTTTAATGTTGGTAATCAGTCAATGAGATACTAAATCCCGCGACTCAAGAGGCTAAAGCATAAAGCTCTTTTTACACATTGCTAACTAATTAAAAGTTGGAAGGAAAAAATGGGAAAAAGAAAAAAAACCCTGCCATCAATACACCCAATTTTTACCCCCTCTCATATCCGCCAGTAAGCAACAATTTTTAGAATATTTGTACCGCGGAGCGAAGTACAACTTCCTGCGCTCCCTCATCTTCACAATTCTCCGCCCATCCCGTTTCCAAAAAGCCGTCAAAATATGCGCAGCGTTGAGTTCTATTGCTCGTTGGTCTCTACCCGTTTTCCAGAGACGCCCCTTTTTCTCTTCTATAATGCGGCCTTTTACCACCAAGATCCCGCTCCTATCCAATGGAACCCCTGCAAACCAGTCAACCCTTCCTTCGTAGCCCCTCACGAGGCGGATTGAATCGTTCCCTCCGTAGTCTCGGAAGGCTTTTGTCAAACGTCCTATGAGTTCATCTGCTCGTAGCTTCCGGATACCACTAGCATTCAACGTCTCACAGCAGAAAACCTGAGTAGAGAATAAGCGTACTGCGACTCTCAAGTCCCTATTAAGTGGAAAAGCAAACCTCTTGTGCCTTATTCCACAATCCCGCATATTCCCGTGGCCGGGGAAAAAAGGTTCCCAAGTTAACAAGACATACAACAATTAAGTTGAGGCTTCGTTTGGCTAATGAGCCATCCCTAGTACCCCTTCGGTCTATGTTTATAATCATCTCGCAGAAGCTCCAACAAACTTTGGCCAGACACTGCTGGTACCGGGAGCGTTCCAGAGCCGAAGGTGAACTATATTTTCCTTCCCATTTATGCAAGTACAACCGATGCCAGGATTCCGGAATGAGAAGCTCATAGGGTCGTACTAGGAAAATCTAAACTTGTTAGCGTCAAAGCCCGTAGAAAATGAAAACCACCGGCTTACCAAAGACAAGGCCAATTCCTCATAAAGGGAAATGACGGAAGCTGAGTAAAAGCTTAGCGAGTCTTTTCCTCTCCCCAGAAAACGCAGGGCCTTATAAATATTCTCGCACTACCTTAAAGTTAGCATCTCAACTGTAAAGCGAGTCGTTGAACTAAACATACAAATCTCCCTGGAAAATCCCCAATTTCAGTCTCCGATACGAACTGATTGACTAAGGCTACTATTTCTGAGCCATATTTGAAGCCCAGGTTCCCCCTGTCCGTTTCTCGAGCGCGCATTCCCAGGAGGACGAACCTCCATTGCGCTTTATAATCTGTTGCTTGTTAGTATACAACCCTCCTCACCCACGAAAATCCCATCGTGTCGTTCCCCATACCTAGAAATATCGATGTTTGGTATTGTGCCAAAAGCGAAGACACACAAGCCCCTGTACCCAGTTGAACAGCAGATTCTATTCGATACTCTGTTATGTCATCCTCAATCAACACTGAGCACAATGCGCGATATTTCCCCTCCCGACTGACGAGATCAGCCCTGATGTTAAATAGAACATCAAGTCTCTGCTCGTCCGAGGATCTAAACTCCAATTGCTCCAGAAGAGCTCCTTTCCAAAATCTCCAATCCCCTGTGCTGCATTAGAAATGAAGATTTCTCGGTGGGATAAAACTCACAATCCCGCGGCAAGGAATCTTTAGGTCGTCTATTTCTCTTGATCAGTGCAGATGTTTCTAAGAATATTTGGCAAAGACGCGCCACCAACTAGTACGCTGTAAGTGAATGGTCTGGGGCAAAACTTCAGTGCACAGAACTTACGTCTACTTTTTCAAAATGGACTTCCGCTGAGTTACGTGTAAGTAAGATATTATACTCAATCAAGATGGACTCTAGGATTATTCCTACCCAGCCTCAATGGGGGCACATATTGAGGTTTTGCCTTTTTACACCACGCTTCGCGCAACCCTTCATCAAGCGAAACAAGAGGAGGGACAATATCCCCTAAAATATGTCTTAATATTCTGTCCCTCAGTGACTCAATATCCACCGGCGTAGGTGGTTGTCGTAGTTTAGAGTTAGCACGCAGCTGGGACCACTCCAGAACGATGTATTCGCCCGGCTGGCGAGGCATCTCGTAAACCCCACAATACAGTGGAGCTGAAGATGGAATCGTCCCATGTGAAGAGATTTCCCTCAAATCTTCAAGCACGCGCTCGATATTGTCGAGTGGAAGCCGTAGTTCATTGTTTGGAGATGTACTCCTCGTTACCTATGGGTAAGTTAGAGGTAAACGCCGCGTTAGCTTCACACGGGAACAAACCAGAATGTCCACATAGCTAGCAGTCTGCACATCACTGAACTTTGCTATATTCACACTACCAGTATCCCTGCGCCGAGCAGAGTTATCGAGAACTCGATTAATATCTTCCCACATTTTGACAAACGAATTGATCTGTTGGCTCCCCCTCCCGACGGCCCCTCGCAGTGCTCTGTGGATCCGCCCGTCTTTTCTAGTCCTTGGCCAAGGATTGGCTGCTATATGAGCTGCTTGTAGGAACTTACACACCACGCTCAGCTGCGCCCCCTGTTCCAGATTTAGTCTTTTCAACAAGACTTTGTCACTAAGCAGCTGAATAGAGTTCTCTAGAAGCCCAAAATCGACCCCAACCTTGTAAGCTTCCATGTATTTCCCGTTAGAACCGAGCGATCCAAAAAGTTTGTTCATCAGATTAAATCTTGTCAAAACCCTTTCCTGCTCCTCCGGAGATCCAAAAAGTTTGAGAACCCGTTTTTCAAGCTCACCCAGAATCGTGTCGTTCTCGCCAAATTCTTTTAAGTAGCCAAACAGTAAATACTGTTTCCAACAGCAAGGCTCAATTTCCGATTCAAACCTGTTGTTTTCAGTAGTTAGCTAACCCCACTATACCGCCGAGCTTCGAGAACTTGAAATAAACAGAAAAGGAGATCTGGCACAAACCTTCTGAGGTAGTTAAACATCCATTTGAATTGTTTCCCTCGAGCATATCCCGCCAGCGCCCTCTCGTGTTTGGTAAGTTTGGTATATATCTCGCTTGTTTCCGAAAACAAGCCAACATCTGCTGCAAGCCAGGCAGCCTCTTCATACGCTCCATTATCGGCGAGAATTTCTGCATCATTTAAGCCTTTAGTGTTCAAATCTCCCCTCGGGGTCTACTCACTAACTGCACCCTTTGGATCGCCGCCTTCCTTTCGGCACTGAACTGCCTTCACGACGCTGCTGGCTTGTAGGAAAGAATCTGATGCCTCTATGAAACAACGATTAGCTGCTTCAAACGACCCGTGAGCTCTCTTGGTGAGTCCAATTCTTTCAGTAATATACGCATTGGCCAATGCAATGCCATGAAGGTCCTCAGCATCCTCAAAGCAGCGGAGAGCCTAGAAGAGAAATAATCAGTCTTGTTCTTCGAAAACGCAACATGTACCAGCGAACTCTAGAGTATTGTTGATCGTCAATCATTTGATACCCCATTTCTCTCCACCGAGAAGCGCTAATAATCCTCCCTGCAGACAACCGCCTATGCAATTCCGAAACCTGGGGATGTCAGAGCGAATAATCCAGCGGAAGCTCAGGGCATACTCCTATATCTTGTTCCGTTAAAACCTCTAGTATGGGGCCCGGGTATTGGAGCGGTAGCAACAAGGTTGCCGTTTGATTGAACAAGCGTCGCACCGGGTCTAAGATACATGGGTTACTTTCCAGTATCCATAGCCTGTTGCGAGCTCTTGTCACTCCGACATATAAATGCTTTGCGCCCGCGTAGGATTAGCAAATAAACTAAGCCCGAAACAGAGGGCTGACTATCGTCAAACTACCTTCAATTCTGAGCAGAGGGCCTGTGACGCTATTAGCATCTCTTTTACGATATAAGTCATTAGGTGCTCACAATATTTTCTCTTGCCCAGCCCAGATAGCCCCCTAGATAAGCAGATGTATTATATCCACTTGCTGGCCCCGCTTCCCGCTCAAGCTCGCTCCCCTTCCTAAGCTCGCCTTCTCCTCCAAACCCCAAATGATCCTTTGGAGATAAATCTTTTGAAATTGACGGGGTTAGCGCACAACACAAACCCCCCTCCCAAAAAAATATTTTTCGTCAAGCAAAACCCACTTGTATAATGCCTCCATTTAAAAAGATCTTCCAAGATATCCAATTTATGGCTGTATGGGCTTGTGCTAAGGAAATTATAGAGGAAAACATCCTCGAACTCCATGCCCTTACTCTCGAGAATAGTTAATACCAATGAAGACCTTCCAAGCTCTCTTTCAAGTTTGTCGCGTGTTTCTTCATCCCTTACCAGAACAACACGCACTTCTCCGTATTCATTGAACTTGTTGCTCTGACCATCCGATTTCCAATGCTTCTCTGTTTCCTCCTCAAACTTCAGGGCATCCGTAATATTGTTCCCAACTTCAAAAATCAGCCATCATACATAGTACAGCTCCAGTAGGGGGAGGGGGGTACTATAAAGCGTAGGTTTAGGGCCGGGGCTATCCCCAATCTCAGGAGGTAATTTATCCACCAAGTCCGGAAAGCCTAAGTTGCTTCATAAATACGACAAAAGAAAGCAGTGTGTGCCGGGGAACAGCGCACCTCTATATAAGAGATGCATCACTAGGGAGGCAACCCTCAAAATCTCTTTATGAGATCTAAAGTTGTGCGATAGGGGAAGTAATATCGGTTTTATCTCGTTATTCCTGCTAATGCTGTCTCTAAAGCGCTCATAAAATAAGGATTTCGCATTTGCAAACCGGAAAAGGGCGTCTTTGGATATGCATTGGGCCGTATCGCCCGCTGTTCACTGATGAGAACCGAGTTCCAAGAGGAAATGGCAGAAAGTAGCGGGTACCATACCGAAATGGATGCCTAGAGGAGATCCCACTAGGGTCAAGAGTATTCCTATATCTGATGTTCGCTGATCCTGGACCTCTGTCTTTTCCTTAATGCCCCACAAAGCCATTATTTAGGATCTAGAAATACTAACCATCCACATAGATTTCGTCTAGTATGCTAAATATCTCCGAAGACCTGGATGCCTCCAAAGCCTTCGTAACTTTGATGATCCTATCCGCCTGATCAATATCGCCATTTTTCTTCTTGGCCCGCTCATACCACTCGTATATGTCATACACAGCACTTCTCTCCCTGTCCCAGGCAAAGTTGGGGGCCAGCTTCCAACGTTTCCCTAAATATTCTTCACGAGATAGAGGCTCGAAGTCTGTGGCTGGAGAAACTGATCCCTTGATGACTCCCATTATTTCAAGAAATGCTAAATCTGCCGGAATACCCTTCCTTAATTTTGGAGGCAGGCGCTCCCAATACTCGACGTTAAACCTCACGAAGTCGATTACGCGATCGCACTTAGTATTGTCTATCTCTATGTATCTCCGCCGGCTTTCTCGTTCTCTAAGGATGGCTTAGTACGCCTACTATACAGTAACATCTTAAGCAGAGGAGCAACAAACCTAATACTATTCTCAATAAGTCTTAGCAAGTAGTCAAAAGTGCATACCAGCGGGAAATCCGCATCGGTGAGTGATGAGAATTGTTTTCTTGTATTGTCATCAAAACCGTCACTTTTGACATAATCACCCTCAGCAACCCTTTTCCTTTCGCCCAATTTCGCCTCAATCAATCCGTCGGTATTAGCTCTTAGCTTAGACACCAATCTCTTTGACCTCGTGAGTAGGACCTATGACTGTTAGCCTAGTCGACGTTACGCTCTCGGGGTGTGATCCAGTCTCAAGCTTCTTGGGATCGCGTACTTGTCTCAATGGTAGCCCATTCCCAGTACTATTTATATACCTCCCTGCTAGCTTATAAACTAAGCAGGTGGTTTTCCCAGTCCCGCTTCTCCCGAGAATGAACGCAGGGGTCAGAAAGTGATCTACCACAGCGGCCTCCTCCGCCGATATGTCTACTGGGTATGCCACCCTTCCAGTTGTAGAAGCAATGTTATCCAGAACAGTCGTTGTGAGGCTATAAAACTTTGCTATTAATCGCGAATTCAGCATCTCCAAGAACAATTCAAGCAGGGCTACCTTAGGTTCTTTACCTAACTGAGCCGAATCATCGAAATCCTCGTTGCTGGCGTCATCAACCCCGATAACACCACCTTCTTCATCGTCCAAGGACACCCTCTCTGGATAGCTGATCTCCCGTGACCCACCCAAATCGTCTCTATTACAAACTCCCACCCGAGCTTTCGTATAGACTTGTTGTGCCCGGTGAATATGCACGCCAATCCTGTCCAGCTGTTTCCCCTCAATATTGCCATATCCACATCATTCAGGGACCCGATACCTACATTTTTGGGTTTTCCAACAGCCCATGCTAAATCAGGATTATTTGTCGTTAGTTCTTCACCAATGAGGCTAATTTCACATGCACCCAAACCTTTTATAACCTGATAATCTTTGCCAAACCTTTCATCGAAAGCGGTATCAATTTGCCATAATATAAAATGCCCAGTCTTGTAGAAAGCCTTGAACAACGGGATTCGATAGCTAAGTGAGTTGTCCCACTTTGCCTTATGGAGTATCTTCTTTCCAGCCCAGTCCCCGGAGGCGAGCTCGGAAAACTTGCGCCGAACATTCTCGAGGTTACCTAGCTAAGGTCAGCAACCCCCAAAAGCCTCTGGTTCACTGGAAGCAGTACCTCGGGCGCTCGCCGTTGCCAGATCCTCCATGGCCTGTTGGGAGAGGATTATCTTCCATGGCCCCAGAGCCTCGCCTAAGAGGGATTTGAACACATTCGACTGCATGTTTGATCCGAAATGGTGGCCCCGGGATCGCGTAGGTTCCCCCCCAGAACCCTGGCCGGGCCCGTAATTAAAAGAAACGTTAGAGGTACAGGATCCACAAGGAATAACGCGAATAAACCTCTCCAACTCCAAGACGCCGGTTCCCTTGGGCCCCGACCTGTGGACCTCACATCCCCTGCAGAGATCCATGATAAATTCGGCCCACTTTTCCCTGGCCCGAGGTTCAGAAACGAGACCCTCAAAGCACCGTTTGTGGGCCAAGGCTAGCTTTTTTATATGCCCTTCCGCAATCAAAATCCGCAATATCTCCGGGAGAGCCCCTAATCTCACACCAAACTGCCCCAACGTCTCTGGATCCGATAGTTTTACCACGGAGATGACAATTCCTGCAACTGCACTCCTAGATCTCATGTCATCGAACCTTTCAGTGAGTAACGAGAGAGTAAAGGCTCTAATCATCTCTCGTAATACCGAGGTACTGTAATCATATTTCTCAAAGCTAGGAAATTGACTCAACAGGTAGGCAAGATTTTTTCCGTAAACTTCTATCCTTGAGAAGAAATTTTTGAAACGTTCTTCCCTCAAGAGAAGGTCAAAGATCTGGTAAGGTTTGGGAGCCAATGATTCGTATGTGTTTCTAAAACCCTTCGGGCTCTCCGAAAACACGAGCTCAAGGAATTCCGTACCCGAATCCATCTTGCAGAGGTAGAATGAGCTCGTAAACGGGTTCGAAAAACCGGTTCACCAGGAGAAGAGACTGAAGAACGGGCAGCTATCAGGGACAAATATCCAAGGGAAACAAATCCCGGGCTACACTGTCAGCTCTGTCACACGTTGGTCGAGTTGGACCATGTAAACCTTGGCTTTAAGGCCACCCATTTTTTTACGGGCCGGCCCGAGCACATCCCAGTGAAGAAAATACCGTAGCGGGACAACGCTATTCCCCACCAAAAAACAGGCTTATTCGGAATAATCATCCACCGCCCAAAAACATTTGGGTGGATAAGTTTCACCCACTGCATCTCGGAGAGTTCCTTGTACCTCCATATGGGGTGAAGTGGGCCATAGGACCGAGCAGTGCACGAAATTATTCCCACCCCAATGCCAAACCCCTAGTGCGAGATCTCCCTATTTTAGTATATAACCGGTCTCGCCCTACCATTTTCTCTCCTCGTATGATAGACTATACCGGTACCCTGGCGCAGCGAACACCGATCGAAAGGCGTCCGCTGATGTAAAGTATCATACCCGAGTAGATCCTAACCAAGATTTCGTTTCATTGGCTCTTGCCGCATCGACAACCCCCAGCCCCGTCCTGACGGAGAAACAAGCTACCGTACCGGTGGTAGCGGCCCGGTGGGTGGTGGGAGTACGAGTAAATAATACGACATGCACAACAATCGCGACGGGGACAGATAAAGACTTGATTGGTACCCGGACACGGTAGACTTGGCTAGGCAGGCACAGTTTGTTCCATTGTGTTTTTGCCCCGCTTTATCTTGTTTTGCTTCTGCTATCCCTGACGTGATGAAGACATAAACAAGTTGACCCAACTCAGTGCTTCATGTTACAAACTCCAACAAGCTAGACAATAAAAAATATAATAAAAAATCTACCATACGATGTTTTTTTCTTCTGATTTCCCTTCTCCGATAATCCATTGAATTCCTTGCTTCGTTTCAAACTCGCAAATGAGTAAACGGTTGGTCCATGGCATGTTAGCCCATCTTGGGCTAACTAGGGTACTGTACAGTACAACGTCCTCCAAAGCCTACAAACTTCGCCAACACCTCTCGACAGACTGGAGCGGTTGGGCCTAATGGATCAGAGGAGAAAATGTAAAAGAAAAAAAGAAAGAAAAAGTCCAATATACACGTGTTCAAAACAAATTTCCAAACCCCAACCCCAGCGCGAAAAGTGAAATCAGATGAACAGCCGACCAAAATTCGAAGGAAAAAAAAACCCTTCAAAAAAAGCCATTTCGTAAAAGTCATAAAAGAACGAATTGAAAAGAACCATAATAAAAAGGGAAAAATCATGATTTTTCCCCCCCCTTTTGGCTTTTTCTGTTTCTCCTGTGCCGTAAAGAAAAAAAGAAAAAAGTCCCGCTAAAGTCCATGTCTATAAGCATAGCAAAAGACAAGACGAAAGAGAAGAGAAAGAGCCAAAAAAAAAAAAAAAAACTCAGATAAGCGTCAGAACCCATATTCACATAGAAACCTCGTGGGGGAACAAATGGAATAACAAAAGAAGACAAACTAAAAAAAAGAGCTTCGCTTTCAAGAAATTTCCATTTTTTTCTAAAAGCCCAATCTCCGCTGCATCCTAACCACTCCGATCCGAACCCAGACAACGAACCCCAACCAGCGTTTCTTAAATCCAGGCCTTTCCTGCTTCATGTTCGGTGCCTCGCTCCCTCCGGATAATCCCCACTTCTTGCCGGTCCCGTGACGACTACGACTATCGTTGCGTGATGTGCTGCTGGCACGGCTCCCATCAAACCCATCAAACCCTCCAACCTTCTCCTTTATGACACCAATGCCGATATCATCATCGTCAAAATCCCCCTCACGCGACCAGTGCTGTTGATTGCTCGACCCGGAATTTCCTCGTCCACGGCCTGAACAACGCGATGTAGCCCTTGATCGCTCCTCCTCCTTAGCCTCAGAACGCCGCCTTTTTCGTTCCCTCTTTTCCTCCTTCTTTTCCTCCTTTGCCTCCCATGCCAGCCGTGCTGCGGTAACAGATGCCTCAAATGACGGAGTTGTTTCCGATACTGATTTGTCCAGCGACGACCGGGCCCTGTTGTGAGAACGCTTGAAGGAGGCCTTAATACCGTGTTGTGATACGTTAGATGGAAATGCCGCTGAGGGCAGATCTATGGGTGAAGCAGGTGATACAGGCGTAGTCATTTGGATGCTAGGAGTCCTGGCCCTCTGGTGTAGATCCGTCATGCTTAAAGTAGGTAACATGGGGGTACTCCTGCCTGTATTCAAGTGAAGCCCACCTGGAACCGGCGACTTGCTACCCCCCAGCGCGTTCCTCCGAGTCTTATCCGGAGCATGCTCATCGTCCGACTCGTCACTCGACTCGTTCGATGTGTTATACTGAGTAACATCCGGTGTATATACACCCCTTCTTGGAAGCTGCCGTTTGGGGTGAGAAAATGTTTGGTTAGCGCCGACTAGTAGAGGAGAGCTCCCACTGGTTTGAGAAAAATTTCTTCGATGTCGATAAGCGAAGGGCGAATCGTCTTCAATCCCACTCGAGTCATATCCAGCTCCATCGTAAATGCCCAATCCTACACCATTTGGAAGACCACCGTCCGATCGGGAGAGGTCTAGAGAATTTGAACGAGATCCGCTAACTTTCTTCAAAAGAGGCTTTATTTTTCCACGAGCCCTGTGCGCAGCAACCGATACGGAAGCCGGATGAGAATGTGAATGCGAGGGGTGGTCATAGTGATCAAACGACGGTGGAGGCGAACCAGGGCCCGAGAAAAATCCCTCATCCACGTCGTCGACAGTCTCTTCCTTATTTTTCAAAAATGATCGTCCGCGTTTGTGTAATTTTCCAGGAGTTTTCGTAGCATGTCGTGCAGCGGCAAGTCCTGGGTTCAAGCGGGGTGATGAAGAAGATGATATCGAAGATGGTGGACCGGTAACGGAGTAAGATGTCGGCACGGTCGATGTTGACGATGGGTAATACGATGTTGAGGAGCGGGGTGTGGTGGGGACGAATGATCCCGGATGCCGAGGTGGATGATAGTGATAAGGAGGCACAACGGAAGCCATGTTGTTAGACGTCTGTAGATGGTATTCAGAAGCAAACCGATAAAAGGTGGATGTATCGTCGATGGTGAGGGGGAGTGGGGGATAAACAGAGGAAGAGGATGTTGTCAAAAGAGGGCTCTGTAAACTCAGCCAAGGAAGGCCTATGTCGAAGGGCGGTGCACGCGATGGCCTTACCCCGATCTTCGCGGCGAAGTAGGGGGGAAATAAGCTGGTGACAGATGACGGAGCTGCCTGGTTGCGTGCGGTGTGGCTGCCACTCGTTGCTCTGCAGTGCCTGCTTCTCCCTTTCCTCCGTTTCGGCTGGAACTTGTACGCTGGGAACAAAACAAAGAATTCCAGCCTACAGATCCCGGATACGTCCTCCGTGTGTGGGCGGCGTTCTCGATCCCGTTTTGTACAGAATGCGACCGCAAACACAAGTTGAACCCGAGCTCGACAGTTAGCAACGCGGCCGAGATAAATCCCCCTAACCGTAAACAACCGCAACAGAAACAAAAACACAACCTCAGCCAACCAAGTCTTTCCCTTTCTCTTCCCCTCGTACTCTTTCCGAACGTGAAGGGGAAGAGGGGGGGGCAGGCAAAGGAGTCCAGTAATGAATGATGTCTGCAAACAAGCACAAACTCTCCCCCGCTCTTGCGAGTCGAATGTTATAACCACACGAGATGAGCAACTAATAAAAGTGCTCGATGAGAGGGGGGTTTCGTAACCCAGGATAAGGATATCCCTTCCCCCTTTCCCCGCGCGGCAGGGGAACCGAAAAAGGTAGGTGTGGGAAAACCGAGCAAGACAAGAAAGAAGTGAGGAAAAAAAAAAAACTCCAAGTGAGAAGCCCCGAAAGTGTATCCCTTCGTGTGGCTTACTAAATGGGCTCAATACCGGTACCTCCTTCGACTATCCACTCAGGCTGAGAGGCTGCGGGCGATATTCTCTCTTTTTACTCGTACAAGAGAAAGGATACGCAAACAAAGACGTCGTAATGAGGGGGCGGGGTTATCTACCGGTACCGACAGTATCGGCTGAACCCATGAAATGACCTAAATTTTCCAAGAGTTAAAATCAATCAATCATCTCCTCGCGCCGACAAAAGAAAGGGTGGGGGGGAAAAGATGGCTATCATACCGGTAGCTCCCCTTCTTCTCTCTTACCTCTCTCTCACGCAATAAAAAGCGGTGCTGGTATGTTTCCGCTTCCGTGTTTGGTAATCCTCAAATCCAGGAGTGCCCAGCGTTTTTCCGACCGTAAGGAAAGAAGCAAGGAAAAAAAGAAAAGAGAGCTCAGCCCCTCGAATCGAAAAATCCCGAAAAATCCTTCACAAGGGCAAACTCGTACCAAGTATTTCCCGAGAAATAGTATTATACCGCTAGCCAGATTCTTTCCCGGATTACTTTTCTCCCCTCGCTTCGTTCCTTCTAGTCCCTTCCTCCCTAACCTTTTCGGCCCAGCCCAGAGGGTGTCTCGATGACGATATCGGCGCCGTAGATACGGTGGATAAGGGTCGTCAAACGTGGGTAGGCAGGATAGAGTAGACGATGAGGGAAGGGAAACAGAGGAAGGGGGGAAGAGATGAACCTGGAGATGGGGACGCGGGCCGGATACTATAGAAAAGAAGGGGGAAGAGAGGAAGGAGGAAGAAGTACCGGTAGAACGGAACAAGTGAGGAAAGATATGATACAAAGGGAAATTTCCACCCAACGTGAAGCCCAAATGGAAGAAAAAAAAAAATATATGAAATAGGACGGTGCGGGATGTAGATGTGGAGTAAAAAAAGATATATTAAAAAAAAAAAAAGGGCCCCTTCAAATCATCCACCGTAGTCGAGTCCAGTATGGTACCGTAATGGAAATCCAAGAGGGAGGCTTTTTGTAAGAAGAAGGCTGGAAGAAGACAGTGTGTTTCTCTCTATTCTTGAAAGAGGGTACCGCCGAAGAGATGAGTCTCCAAACCGTTCAAATCCAGAAGAGAAGCAAGAAAAGGATTGCCCATACAACGATAAAAAGCAATAGACACACCTTTCAAGTCAGGGAGAGTGTCTCTGATTGTCCAAAAGAGAAGGGGCAAGAGAAAACGTCGCACGGACATTACTTGAATTAACTGCACAGGAATCACGACCGAGCAGCTCGTCCATACATATCTCGCGCGCAGATACTCCATCGTCCCCCTCCGTGTGGAGGGTTCGATAAGGTTACAGGATGGGGGTTACATGGAGCAGGAGAGATGCCAATTCCTCGCTTGGACCATCCCATATCTCGACTTTTTCTTCCCTAAATCATGATACAGTTAAAGTGCTCGTACAGCACATATGCTGGACATACCGGTACTCGAGTACCGGCGCAATAGACACGAACATGCAATGGATTACCGTCTCACATGTCAGCTTGGATGCATTCTCCCATCCATCTACGGACTATCATCAGTACTTGAGTACAGTACACTGTATCCATCAACCGTAGATGATCATATCCTACCAGCTCATCATGATACCATACCGGTACCCTTACCGCCTATTCCAATACAGTACATGTAGCTTCATTTAAAAAGTACCTTGGGAAAAATGGTTCTTCCCTGCCGTCAAAAGCCAACAGCTCATTCGTCGCCAATCTCCAGCGACCCAATCTCTCCACGCCTATGATACCCGAAGTCTACTCGAGTAACAAGCATCAGACAGCTAAGGTAGACCACCCACCAGTAATTCCTTCCCCGCACCTCCCCCCCCCTATCCGCGTGGTTACCGTAAACAAGATCACCAAACAGTCCACCAGCATCACATTCCCAATTCCCGTGATCTTTCATCCAGACATGCGCCCCCGTCTCTCCCCTTTCGGTGGTGAGGGATAGCCTGTTACTCGTACCATACCGTACGAGTATGTCAAATCCAGTAAATCGACCTGTCACTTGAGATCTCCTTCGTCTAAATCTCAATAACCCCCCCC
>PYWC01000033.1:1575512-1620651 GCA_003182015.1 Tuber magnatum
CCTGTCCCCACTGACACAAACCCCCAACGGAAAAGAAAACCCCCCAATTCCCGGAACCCGAACTTGACTAAACACCGCACCGCAGGAAAAGGAATGAAAAAATGAAAATGAAAAAAAAAAAACAGCACAGTCGTTTCCGCACATTCGCATCCCATCACTAATAACCACTTTCCTTCCCAGCAAGCCCTATGCGAGGAAGGAGAAGAATGTGTTAAAAAATGGGCCTTCCATCCTTCCCTCACCCCTGACATCGTCAGGCGAAAGCAACGGGAAAACGGAAGGACGACAAGTTTACCGTGTCGTGCACGCTCGCCGAACCCTTCTTCCTTCATGTGGGGGGGCAGCAGGAGGGGAGAAGCAAAGGACCAAAAGAAAGAGAAGGAAAAAAGAAAAGCACACGCATACGATACTCGAGTATATTGCCGCAAAAACGCAAGAGGAAGACGAAAGATGAAGAGCCTCTCAAGCTCCGCCTCGTGACTGGCCCCAGGATTGAGGAGGTGAGGATAATTAGGGCCCACGGTACTCGAGCACTTTTGCGGTATGATACCTTCCCGTACGGTATTCTATTCTTTATTTTATTTTGAACCATCCGCTCGGTTAACCAGTGGCGGTATTTCCGTGGCGGTGGCTAGCTCACTTTGTTACCAAGGAGTGGGTTAGGGGATTTAAATCCTTACTGGAGGGCTCAAGTCAGAAGGGGGATCCCCATGAACCGATACTGCTGGCTTGAATAGCCATAGCAGCAAGCAGACGCACCTCTGCTCCTAGCTCCTGCATTGATCGATTGATTGATTGATTGCTAGCTGCAAGTGGGTGCGAGCGAGATCACGGATGGACAACTCAGAGCCTAGGCTCGGTGAGGTTCATAGCGTTCACATTGAGATATTTAACACCATTCCGTGGTGTATTTCTTTTTGCCCTTCTACTGTTGGACCTACTGTTCCCGTGTAGGGGCATCACCTGTGTATCGAGTAGAGTGCTTGCGCAGCGCGGCGTCGTACTCGAGCACCGCGGAGGTGCCAGCAAGTTTTTCGCTGCTCAATCGGGGGCGTACCTGCACTGTATCGTGCGGCATCGTGTTGCGGTTATTTTCATCCTCGGGTTTCCCAGGTAGTACGGTAACTCACTGTGCGCGCCTTACCGCAGCTCGTTACAGATTTGCAGTGGGATACCGGTGCTCGTACTGTACTCTGTGATGGGACAGATCCTCACAAGTCAACAGCCATGTCACAACGGGTTGCGGTACCGGTTCTTGCCCTATGCCCCGAGAGGGGTTTCACTCTAACAGCGATTTCCACCGCTAGCCATGATACGATATGATACTCTATGAATACAAGTGCCAAATCTCGATTCCCCCCATTTAACATCCGTTCTCGGAATTTCCTGCCCTCAGCCCCCGTTCCTGGTCTGTGGAAACGATGGGATCCTTAGGAGAGGGAAAGTCCCCAAGAGGCCGAAATACCGTAAACCTCACCCAATCTCCACCAAAATTACCCAAATTTACTTTAGAACCTCACTCAATTCCCTGCCAGCCATCTATTGTCACCTACAAGTGTAGAGTAGCAAGACACTAAAATTTCGTGCTGCCCCTGTCAATTTCCGAGACAAGGATGACTGGGGCAAGTTTGACCCTCCACCACAGTATTCCTCAGTCATTACCAGCGTAGGTATGGTCATATATCCGATATTGGTTATGGTGTAAAGTCTACAGGCACCCGTACCAGTACAGCGCACAGTGGGGAAGTTTGGCTTACGCTGTCTGGAATAAGGTCGATGCCGGGTCGGTGGCGCCTTTCTAGTTAGCCAATAATTTAGGATTGCATATGGCGCCGTACGCATCTGCGAAACTTTGGTTATTGATGAGAAGGTTGCTTACTAACCTGACTTCTGCCCCAAACACTGGCAGGAGGGGCACGAAATTTTCAGCGCCTCACCGGGCTGCAAGCACTTGTAAGAGATACGGCAGCTTACACGTATATTCTAGCTCTACGATAGTAAACCCCCAGCGGACAAACCCGAACCAAACCATCCCAAAACGGAGCGGAACAAACCGAAGGGGAATAGCACGAGACACTTTCTGGGGTCCCATTTGAGGGAAACCCTTAAGTTCAGCACGGTCCAGGAGCCGGGGGCCAGGGCTTTCCCGCCACAGCAATAAGGTACCGTACCGGTACTACTCGTACTTGTATCGGCATCTAGGCAAAAATGTGTCCAAGTTCTCAAGGGTCTCAGGGGCCTAGTCCCGTTAAACTCGAGTACTTGCAAAGGAAGAAAAAAAAAGTGGGGATCCGACCAACCCAGTTGGCTATACCCCTAAGGGAATAACCGTGCCAAGGTTCCCGTCACTTCGAAAGACGCTAAGCAACTTTCGAACTACGACAGCACTGCTACAAAGTGCCCTCTCGGCTCAACGAAAATAACGGCTCAACAAAAACATCTCCGCCATATCCAGGCCATCTTCGAGAAATATTTCTTTTTTTCCCACCATGAAGCCTGCTATGCCTCTGGAATCATATTCTGAGATGGAAGTGTAACGTGTTTGGGCCAGGCCCTAGTCACGTGGCGGTACGATAGGAGCAGATGGCTTCTTGATCAACAAGAAGCGAGCGCTGCTTGCTAAAGGAGGCTGCGAACGGGGTGTAATAGGAGATCAAGGAAGTAACCGTTCAATCAAGTATATTAAGAATACTGTCAGTCGAAGTCTGCTGTTCCCATTGTGGAAATCAGCGGTCTTTAAATACAGTATATCACTTATCTCCAGTATGAGCGATATTGCAAAACAATGTGTGTATTAACCGATAGCACACGAAATAATTCAAGTATCAAACGATACTATAAAACCAAACATAAAACATTGTGTGTATCAACCAATAGCACATGAAACAATACAAGTATCAAATGATACCGCGAAACCAAACATAAAACAATGTGTATATCAACTGATAGCACACGAAACAATACCAGTATCAAACGATACCATGAAACCAAACATAAAACAATGTGTGTATCAACCGATAGCACACGAAACAATACCAGTATCAAACGATACCGTGAACCCAAACATAAAATAACCTAGTACCCGTACCGGTTACACTCCCAAAATAAAATAACAATTTCACCAAATAAAACAACGTAATGAAATCCTAATAGCTGGTAAATCCGCTATTCTCCTGAAAGTCCGCTTAGGACCCATCCTCATCGTCATCGCTATCCTGCAACAATCTCATATCGTCCTGCAACATCCATTCCGCCCCCTCCAACCATCTTTCCAAACACTCCCCACATGGTGCTCCACGCACAAAGCAACCTGACTCCCAGTAGTGTGGCAGGGCCACAAAGTTCCATACTATCCGGTCCTCCCATTCCTCAGTATCAACATCGATTCGTCAGCAATCCTCGCAGTGATCAATATAGAATATTTTCCAGTATGCGCTTAGAGGGATGATTTCTCAGTATAGTAGGTATCCCAAAATGAGATCTCGTCCCTTCATGCTAACTTCTGCATAGTTTGACATTTTGTTTCTTTCGTGTAAGGATAAGGTTTGTAAGAGGGTAAAGGTTTGTAAGAGGGTAAAGGTTTGGAGGTCTGGTAGTGTGGTCTGTTTTCTGCAGCGGTTTAGAGGGATGGTGGGTGGTGTTTATGCTTCGGTGGTGACCTCACTTAGGTGTTGGCCTTGCTTAGGTGTTGGCCTCGCTTATGTCTTCAGGGGAAGGGGGTGCTGCTTAATTTCGGTTTCTTCCATCTCTATGCAACCATCACATTTTTCTGTGCTCAGGTAGCACCCGCTACCGAAGAGAAAAAAATCTGACACAGATACTCCCCACATTCGTCCCGTCGATTCTGTTGTTATTTCTAAGCATTTGTTCTAGATATGTATGAATAGTTGCTGTGTAAGGTATCGTCTAGGGATAATATCACAGTTTACCAACAGTCCCATTAGCTGATGGCGCAGTCTCCAGGGTACTTGCTCATAGTTTGACATTGTAAGGCTGTTGGATGGTGTGTTTTTTCCCTTTCGCTATTGCCAATACTCAGCCTCGGCCAGCCAGGCTAGGTATGCTGCTTCGTCTTCCATTACCTGGTTTTCATCTTTGCTGCTTTCAAAATCGCTTTCAAAGTGGGCTGACCAGAATCTGTCCTGTATTCCTTGGTCCGTGTCCAGGTGCAGGTGTTGGATTTCTGGCAATGTCGGGCTTCACGCCACCATCACATGGTTTGTCGTAGGGGGTAACTCGTCCTCCGGCTTGTTGTCTTTCCACCATTGGTTAATCAATTCTATCGCATTTTCTAATCCTTCAAGGGGTTCCCAGCTATTCTCTGTTTCCGGGTACCCCACCCATTTCACTAGGAATTGGTCATGGTCATACCGTCTTCTATGGTCTCGTATTGTTTCCACTTCCCATTCTGGCTTTTCGTTAACCACGATCGGGGGTGGTTTTGCGTGGCTCCTTCCAGGGAAGGAGATATCATCGTTAGGGAGGTATCTTTTCACGGTGGATGCAGGAAGTGTTGCTTCTCGGTTTGTGTATATTTTGCCATCCATTTCTACTGTGTAATTTTGTGTATACTCATCGTATCCGATTATCTTGAATGGTCCACGCCAGAGCGGTTGCAATTTCTTGCTATGTCCCGACTCTGTTGTGAATAAACTTCCATATACTAGTAGCAGATTGCCCCTTTCATATCGGTGTATGGTGTCTGCGTCGTTTTGCTGCCGTTCTCCTGCTTCTAAACCGTGCCTATTTAATCGCATTGAATGCCGTGTTTCGGATTGCTGGGTGCCTGTTTAACAATTCGTCGTCAGCCAGTACTGCGGAGTTCTTGAAGTTCACTAGGGGAAGTAGTGGGTAATTCTTTCCAAAAATAGCCTTATATAGTGACATACCGAGAGTTTCTGACCATCCTGCATTCAGGTATGCTGCTGTCTCTGGTATAGCATCAAACCAATTGTTTTGTCTTGCGTTGACTAAGTTTCGGAGAGCTGTATTCAATTCTTGAATTTTCCTTTTGACTTGTCCATTTGTTTCGTGATGGCCTGGTGCCGCCTTGATATGCTCAATGCCTAACAATCGACACTATTGTCTCCACACATGTAACTCAAAGTGTGGGTCTGCATCACTTACTAGAGATGTTGGGTAGCCATGGGGTGTAAATATTTTGTTGCGTAGAAGTTCCCAGGTTGTTATTGCTGTTACTTGCTTGGTTGTAGATATGAGCCACGTGAATCCCGAAAACCTATTCATCGCAACCAGGATTGTGTCGTATCCCCATGAATTGTGGAAGCGTACAACAAAGTCAAAAGCTATTGATTCGAAGATTTCCAAAGGCAGGGTAATTGTCTGAGCCTTTCCTTCTGGCAATTTTGTAGGCTTCTTATTCATCTGGCATGTGTGGCACTGGGTTACATACGCTCTAATGTCCTTCTGCATTTCAGGCCAAAATAGGTACTCTGTTGCGTACTACAAGTTTCACTCAACACTCTGGTGGCCTTTATTGTAGATTTCGCTAATAACATATTCTCTTAACATTGTATTTCCGTACGCGGAGCTTTTTGGGATATACAGGCAGTCTTCTCCGTATCTGGTTTTTGCGTATAGCATTCTGTTTGCAACCTTGTAGGAGGACAAGTCTCCTGTGGAGTCCATACTCTTATTGACCTTTTTCCAAATTGGTTCTTTCTGGTATGCTGCTACCATGTATGCTCGGAACATTCTGATCATTTCATTGACTGTTTGTAAGGTGTCGCGTTCGTCTTCTATCTCGCTTCCTCTGGTTTTCTCAGGTGGGTTTTCCTCCTTGTTGTCTTCCAAGACATCGTATAGCCTGTGCCGATATTCTGTCATCTTGGGGGCATTACTGAGATTATTCTCTCCTTGTTAAGGCTTTCCAGCCGTTCCCTTTGTCTAATCAGTGGTGGGCTTTCAGGTCCTGGCATTCGGAATGCCGCTATTGTCACGGTCGTAAGGTTCTCTATTGGTTCTGGCTCCTGCAGTTGGAAAGCCGGAGCTTGCAGATTTAGCAGTGCCGGAATTGCATAAGATCTGGGCGTCGGTTGGGTAAGGGTGAACGGCCCTTCTCCCGCACTCGTTGGTCTTCTGCCGATTGTTTGTTGCCATTCCCAGTTATTGATATCAGGGGACTCCGGAGGGCTTGGGTCGATTTCTGTACTTGAGGGGCTTGGTACTTCACTAAGCAGGTAAGGGGTGGATTTTTCCTGTCATCTGGGATGGTTGTTTTGTGCATTTGATCTCAGCTTGATGATATGGGCAATGATCCACGTAACAGTGTGAGTAGTGTAATGCGCTATGTTGGAGTTCTTCCAGTGGCGTACTTCGCAGGGTACACTGGTCACCCTAAACATTTCCTGCAGTCATTGAGCAGGGGCTTTGGGGGGGTACAGGGGCCTCATTCGAGTACTCAGTATAGGAGAAGGGAGGGGAAGTAGGGGAGAACTCATGCATGGGCTCCATTGTGTTTGATTCTTGCTCGTAGACCGTGTTGTCCGAGATGTCATCCGATTCCTTCATATAATCATGGACATAGAGTGGGTTCAAGTCTGATTCTCACTCATATACCTGGGAAAGGGCATCAGCTAAATAGTTCCCACTTCTCAGTGTGTAGACTATTTTAGTGTCGTGTTTTCCCCAGGTACTTAGCCATCTCACTTGCTTTCTGCTTGGGTTCTTTGCCATTCGTAGGTGTGTTAAGGGTTGGTGGTTTGTAACTATTGTAAAGGAATTTCCCATTAGCATATTGTGAAACCGATTAAGTGCTTCTACTATTGCTAAGGCCTCTTTATCGGTGGTCCCATAGTTCATCTGAGTATTGGTGAACTTCCTGCTGTGTAACGCGGCTGGTCGCGCTGTCTCATAAGTGGGTCCCTGTCCCACTCATGCTTCAACCCCTAAATCTGAGGCGTCCGTAACCAACCAAACTGGTTCCTCGCTTCATATGTCCATTGGTCGTATGACATGGTGATCGATAATTCGCTTTCGGACCATATCGAATACGGTCTGGTGGGTCGTTGTCCATACGAATTCGGCATTTCCTGTCAAGTCGGTTAACGGTGCGGTCAACGTTGTATGATATGGGAGAAACTGGGCCACACAATTTACTATTCCTAGGAATCGTTGCAATTCCTTCTTGTTTCTTGTTGTCTCCCATTCTACAATAGATGATATTTTCTGGGGGGAGGCATGGATTCCCTCGTTGTCCACTATGTGTCCTAATACTTCCAGCTTGTTCGCAAAAAGTACTGACTTTCTTTTGCACGCATAGAATTTTTTCCTTTTCTGAGTCGATCACATACTTGGCGTATGTATTTCTCGTGTTCCTCTGATGTGTCTGAAAATATGAGAATATCATCAATGTATACCCATACGAAATGATGTAAACATTCGCTTAGAAGGTCCTCCATTATCCGCATAAATGTTGCTGGTGCATTCATGTCTCCTTGTAGCATTACTTTGCTCACAAATCCTTTGAACGGGGTTTTGAATGAGTTGAACTTGACACTGTCCTTGTCCACCCATGTCTGGAAATATGCATCGCTTAGGTCGATCTTACTCCTGAATTTTGCTCGTCCTATCCGGTGGAGGATCTGATGTTGGTTTGGAATCGATGGACTATCCATGATCGTATTATCGTTCCTTACTTTCAGGTCCACCAGGGGGTGGATCCTTCCATCTGATTTGGGTTGTACAAACATAGGTGCCGCTCCGGGAACCTCCTGTCGTACAATTACTCTACTCCGTAATTTCTCGTTTATCCAGTTCATGAGTTTTTCCTTATAGGCTTCTGGGATCGAGTAAGTTGGTTGATTTCATAAGTCGGTTGGGTCTTTTAGCCGAATGTGATGGCTAATCTTACGCACAGGGGGTAGCATTTCAGGGACCTTGTCTGGGAATATATCCTTGTATTCTTCCAACAATGTTTTTGTGTTGGTGTCTGACACAGCGGCTCAGAATTCCCTGCTTGTTGGTTTGCATAACACACATAGTTTGTCATCGCGAAATTCCACTGCTGTATCCCCACACCTGATAAGAGCATTATGTCTTTTCAGGAATGGCATTCCGATCAGGGCGTCATCCTTTGCCAAGTTTCCTACCAACATCTCCTGATTTGTCCATTTCTTTTTCCCGATTTCTACAGTCAGCCCACATTTCTTGTGGCTCGAAGAGCGGGATCCTTTCATAGCCATATTGACTGTTGTTGGTTGGGATAGAGGCTCCGCAGGGATGCCATGGGCAGAGATAAAGGTAGCGCTAATTGTGTCGTAGCCGATTGTTCCTGTGTCGAATAGTACTATTGCTAGGTGGCCTTCTATGTGAATCATTCCTTCGAGAGTGTCACGGGGCCTGATTGCTAACGTTGGTTGTGTTCAGAGGCTTTCTATTTCCACTGAGTTAATTTCCACTTCATCATATTCAGTTGCTTCCATGTGGTTCGTGCTAGCCTCTCGCTTAGCGGCCTTTCCTTTTCCTTTTTTGGAATAGCAGTCCTTTGCGCAGTGCCCCTTTTTTCCGCATTTGAAACACATGCCTTCCTCGCGTCGTTTCTGTTTCTTGTCCTGCTTGTCCTTTGAATCCTTGCGGTATGGTTTATCCTTCTTTGTATTCTCCTGCGATGATGATCTTTTGCTATTCTCTTGCTGTGGTATGTGGGTTCGGCAAACTCCTGTTTCATACAGGATAACGTCCTTTCGTTCGGCCCGCTTGACTATCCTTGCAAAGCAATCATCCTCCTCTCCCCTGGGTTCTACCTCCTGGCATAGTTTGGGATGCATTGCCTCGTACAATCTTTGTCGCAGCATGTACTGAGACACCGTCCCAGTAGGTAATCGTCTATGATACATCAAGAGATCCGTCGCGACCAAGGTTATTCTTTCTGTTTTGCTATTTCGTACTTGCTGGATATCTTTGAACCTTTTGTATAGTTCCTCCATGTTTCGCGAGGATTGGAATCTCCCTCTCAGGTATTTTATCAGGGTCGTTCCTCGGATTTTTTCCCCACTCTCATAGTGGTTCATCGCTTGGTGGTATGCTTCCTCTGCTTTTCCAGTACAGAAGCTTCCAAAGTACGCTCCGCTTCCTTCCTTGGTTTTGTCCACTCCGTGTAGGGCCAGATGTTGAGAAGTTGTTATTACCTACCAGTCAAATACTTCAGGCTTTAAGTCATCCTTTTCGCCCAAGAACAATGGTGGCAGCGGAAGTTTAATTTTAGGTCCTGTTCGCCCGCCGGATTCACCTTCAGACATACTGTGTTCAGACTCTTTGTTGCTTGAGCTGTCATCTGACGAGCTTTTTGAAGAGTTGCTGGGGGAATCGTCTGGTGGCTGCCTTACTACCCCGTGATCTGATGCTTCTTCGTGGTCTTCTTCCTTCACAGGTATCCCGACCGGTATGCTGTCATTCTTCGGTGGTTGTGTCGGTCCCTTCCCTTTACTGGGGCTGGGGGGAAATAGCCCATGAAGGCTGGTTACTTCCTTTGCTAATTCGTCAGTCGATTCGCTAAAGGTCTGCCTGGCCAAATCTCGCGCCAGTTGTCGTTCTGCTTCGTCAATCAAGAAATCGCTCTTTGGCACTTTCGGTTTCTTGGGTTGCCTTTTCTTGGTAAGGCCTTCTCGTGGGACCTGCTTCCCACTTCGAGTCTCTAGTGACTCAATCGTGTCGTGTTGACGGAGCCAAACTCTTCGTGGTCCTACCGCTCCCCAATGCTAGCTTCTCTGTTGGACTTTCGTAGGTTGATCAGACCAGGTCCCTGCAGGTTTCTTAACCACTTGCTGAGGTTAAAAAAATGTGATGTGTTCGGGCCAGGCCCTAGTCACGTGGCGGTATGATAGGAGCAGATGGCTTCTTGATCAACAAGAAGCGAGCGCTGCTTGCTAAAGGAGGCTCCGAATGGGGTGTAATAGAAGATTAAGGAAGTAACCGTTCAACTAAGTATATCAAGAATACTGTCAGTCGAAGTCTGCTGTTCCCATTGCGGAAATCAGCGGTCTTTAAATACAGTATATTGCTTATTTTCAGTATGAGCGATATTGCAAAACAATGTTTGTATCAACCAATAGCAAACGAAATAATTCCAGTATCAAATGATACTGTAAAACGAAATATAAAACAATGTGTGTATCAACCGATAGCACACGAAACAATACAAGTATTGAACGATACTGTAAAACCAAACATAAAACAATTTGTGTATCAACCGACAGCACACGAAACAATACAAGTATCAAACGATACCGTGAAACCAAACATAAAACAATGTGTGTATCAACCGATAGCACACGAGACAATATAAGTATCAAACGATACTGTGAACCCAAACATAAAACAACCTAGTACTCGTACTGGTTACAAGAGGCATGTATTCAACAAGCGATCAAAAGGCTCAATGGAGAATTGAAGCCATATGTTGTCGCCATTGCTTGGGAATTTAATGTCCCCTCTCAACACCTTCATGCCCACTGGGACAGCTGGCAATTGCAGCACCAGCGCCCTCTATCAAACTAGAAATTGACTGAAGCTCAAGATTGGGCCCTTTGCCAGTATGTTGATTGGTTGAACAAGATTGGAGTTCCTCTGCGCTATCATCACATCAGCAGATATATTAATACAATGCTTCTTCAATTCCATGACAACACACAAACTGCTGCCCCAATCATAGGCAAGATGTGGATGTGGTGGTTTCTTGATAGACATCAGAAATACAAGCTAAGAAAACAAAAGACATTAGATGTTAATCGCAAACCCTCTTATCAAATTGATGACCTCCATAACTGGTTTCAGCGGTATAACGCTATTGTTAAAAAAAAATGCAGTTCTGGCAAGCGACATCTACAATTTTGACAAGATGGGTTTTCGGATCGGAATTGGCAGGAACCAATGGGTTGTCACTTGAGAGGCTTCACGTCCAATATATCTAGCAAGTTTAAGCAATCGAGAGCTTGTTACTGTTATAGAAACCGTGAGTGGTGATGGTATTGCGCTTTCGACAATGATCATAGTACCAGGTATTCTCTATATGGAGGACTGGTATACGGAAAGAGAGATTCCAAATGATTTTCTGGTTGGTGTTTCTGAGTCAGGCTACTCAAATGATATGAGAGCATATGATTAGCTCCAATACTTTGAAGAGTTTTCTTGCCATCGGCGAGTGGGAGCATAGTGATTACTTCTCCTCAATGGTCACGATTCACACTGTATACGAGAGTTTATAGAATTCTGTGATAAGCACAAGATTTTATTGTTTTGCTTCCCTCCCCACTCTACTCACCTTCTTCAGCCCTTGGACATGGTAGTGTTCCAACCTTATAAGCACTATCACTCGGAGCCAGTGGATATAGCTATGAGAACGGGCTGTACCGAGTTTGACAAGATTGAATTTTTAAATACCATTCAATCTATCCACTGTCTTATGTTTAAGCAGTCTACAATAGTTTCTCCCTTCAAAAAAACTGGTCTTATTCCATTCGATCCTACTGTAGTACTGGATAAACTTGTTGAGTACGAATCCAATACTGACGAAGAACCATCAACACCACCACTACCTGAACTCCGGGTCCAAAGCCTACCCTCTATTCCTCAGATTGTTCGCTCCCTTAAAAGACAAGCGGATATGCTTTAAGTTCAATTTGTAGAACTCTCGCCCTCTGCACACTGAGTTCTATAGGGGTTTATTAAGAGAAGTATGATATAAGACCATCGTGGTACACAAGCTTTCGATGACCTCGAGAACACTAAAGCAGCGGAACTGGCATGGGCCACATGACATAAGCGTAGTCGCAGGTTCATTCAGAATGGTGGTATGATGTATGCTCATCAGGCTTGGTCAGTGGTTCGGCAAAAACAGCATGCAACTCTCAAGAAGCAGGTAGAGCAAGCTCAAAGATCACTTGAAATCGTTACAAAAGCAGTGGAAAACAAGGTTAAAAAGCAATAGAAGGAGATCTCACAGCAGATGAGAAAGGCAGTAAAGGATAGGAATAAGAAACAAAAGCTGGTAAAGCTTTTATTTCATGGAATTGGGTGTTCGATTATAAATGTTTCTACTGTAGTGTAATTGATTTTTCGTTGAGCTGTTATTTTCGTTGAGCCGAGGGGCACTCCGTTGGAGTGCCGTCGTAGTTCCAAAGTTGCTTAGCGTCTTTCGAAGTGACGGGAACCTTGGCACGGTTAGTGTCCTTGTCCTGGCCAACTTAAAAAATTTCCTACCTAGCAACCAAATTGGGAGTCTGGAAGAGCTTCTCCCGACTGGCTCCCACCAAAGACACCCTCGGAAATGAACACCCTCCCGAGTCATCCTCCATGAACCCTCCATCCCGCATTCATCGATAAACTCGAGAAAAACCCGTCAATCCGTCGGTGCCGTAGAATCCAGAACCCCCCCCCCTCCCTCACCCACGGCACCCGCTCCGCCAGAGCACAGACCAGCCACGCGTTCCCCATCTCCCCAGCCAGAAGACAAATTTCCGGTGAGAGATCATGGACCGAGATGTTTGGCGGTCTTGGCGTTTGGGGCTCTACTGTTCGGTTAGGTTTTTGCCCTTTACCCTTGAGAGGGTGGCTTTGCGGAGGAAGGTCTTACTCCCCCTTCCGCCCCTAGCGCAAGGCTGAACTCCAATGTCATCATGAAAACCTACCTTAAGGGTTGCGGTGTGGAAAAGCTCGATTTCGTGCTATCATACCGGTTCCAGTCTACTCGTAGTGCTACCTACCATATGCGGGCAAGGGCTACAGCGGGCTTCGGGTCGCTTGCCGGACGAGCAATGGGGTGTATCGAATCATAACGTGCATTGCGCTGTGTTATGCTTCGATAGGGCTACTATGAGGCGGATGAAACGAGAGGTATTTGTTTTGTGCTTTCTAGAAGGAGTGGCGGGGTGCCTGGCATCAGCTTTCGGCGTGGGGAAGTGGTGCCTGGTGCGCAGTTGTGGTTTCCACCGCTGCAGTATCGTAATCTATCGTGGGAGCACCTGAGAAGTGGGATTTGATGATACAATACCGTAAGTTCAAATGCTTTTATCACAGCCTTCGCTTATCGCACCGTACCCGTCGTTCGCGCGTGGCGTGGGGGATCGCTCGACGGCGGAAAGTCCATCTGTCGCCTTAGTCCATAGCCCCTAACTTACCGGATAATATGATACGGTAACTCACCGTGGTTACAGATGAGTGTCTTTGGTTTGGCGTTTCGCCTCGGAGTGCGATTTGCACGTACTTGTACTGGTATGATATATCCTTTTTTTTTCCGCAGCCCTAAGGCTTTCCAAGCGGGTTACCATAGACTATTGCATGGTGGAGCGCTCCCGGCGGGTGGCAGGAGATACGGAACGCTGAGTCAACTTGGCTTAGAACCTCAGGGCCTGCAACCCGCGAAGACAAACAACTCCTTGGCGGGGGCAGTCCACGGTGAAACACCCAGAAGCTGATCACTGCGACCGCGGGTTCGGGGGTATGCGTTGAGGCGATCTCTCTAGAGCAACAGTTCGAAGGGTTGTCATGTGCTCTGTTCCTTGGTTAGGCTTCCGAAAGGGCAGATATTGCCGTTGTGCTGCATACTGTAGGGTGCGATTGCCGGAATGGGAGACGTTCAAGCGTTTTTACTCACACAGTAAGGCTTCGAACGTGTGGTGAGAACTGGGGGGCGTTCGGGATTTGATTTGCTCGGGTTGACAGCCTTGAGTGATACCTCGAGGTCAAGTACTCTAAAGAGTTGACTGCGGACGGCGGGGGGGGGACGTCAGGCTGGTGGCGTGGGCGAGGCTGAGAAATACGAAATTTTAGAACCGAGTGATTACCTGTGATCCTATGAAGCTATGATTAGAGTATTTCTTGGGCCTTGGGTCTACCAAAGGCGATATTAGGGATCAGGACTGGCATTGGGGTGGAGTTAGCCTCCGTGACTTCTCTGTACAGATTGCGTCTATTGCGATGGGCGTGCACGTCTGGTTCTCCTTGGGTTGGTAGTGGTGCGGGGCGAGATTTGGGTGTTCATGGGCATAGGAAAGGCGAAAGAGAAGGCTAGATAGCTGGAACCGATTCAGGGGCCAATTATCCTAACTCTATTTCTTCAATAGTGTTCAGGGTTATGTGTACAAATAATCATCCCTTGTTATCATACCTGGTGAGTTAGTCCATATTCGGTATTGTAGACTTTGACCCGCTGCAGGTCCCTGTATTTAGGGCTCAGCTCTCGTCCTCGTATGGTGTATAGGGTGCCGACGGTTTAATTGGCGTGGTATGATATCATATCCGGGTTGCTCCCAATAGCAATGCGCCTCCAGGGCTCGTAGTTAGAAGGGTTTGAGGTTGAGAGGTATCGGGCACCAGCCGATGAAGGGAAGGAGGACTGGAAGGTTGTATCATATCATAGTATTTGCCGTTTCTCTGCCCATTCCTACTCGGTATTTCTATGACGATGTCCTGGCCTGTCAGTCTGCCCTCAGCTCCTTCACTTGGGGTCATATGGTGCGGTCTCAAGCACATCCCCCTGAATCACCTCGTAGAGCAAAGAGATTCCGCTCCGGGGCGATGACCCACAGGCCACTGTATGCGACTGAGAATTTTTGGTGTTTGTGGACATGCGAACTTCTTTGGGATCGCTCCACTCGAATCTCACTCGCTCCTAATCGGAAATTGAGGGAAGATACGGTCGCAGCTCGAGTAATCTGACCAAGTGCTATAGAGTTGGGGCTGCCTCCTCTGGTAAGGCCTAGTGTTTATTATTATTATTATTGTTGTTGTTGTTAATAGCCGGTTCCCCTCCTATTTCGCTGTCGCTCATAGTCGGTGGAAGCAAGTGTGACGCGGAAGCAAGTGTGACGCCCTACAAAATTAAATTTTTTTCTTTTAACATATTCAATTGATTAGAATAGGTAGTTTCATAAATAGAATTATATTAGACTATCTCAATAGAATATATTGTGTATTGGAAAAATAAAATTTTTGTAGGGCGTCACACTTGCTTCCGTCGACTATGAGCGACAGCGAAATAGGAGGGGAACCGGCTATTATTGCCCCCTGGAGATATGAGCAGCTCTTTTTTGACGTGTTTTCCGCCCCAAATCGGGGAGGAAGAGTGGGGTTTTTGGCTGTGTAGCACGCGGTTTAAAAGATCATTGTTAGTGCTTCTTCTATCCCTTGGGCGGTCTGAAACCGTCAAAAATGGTTCCAGCCACGCTATTCCGAGTAGGGATGGCGCCTTTCCAGATAGAGTGAAACAATGTGGTTACACCACAACCTCAACTCTCGCTTCAGACCTTAAGCAACATTCACGATGCCTACCTCAAGACGAGTACAAGTGCCTCTTAGTTTCTGTTCTGTCAATTCCCATTATCCAAAGAAGGCAGATGAACGAGCAAACCCCAGAAAGCCAAGAAAGCAGGCTAGCAAGCCTTCCACACCAGCAGTGGCAGCCAGGAACCCGAAGGGAAAGGAAGCTGTTGTCAACTCTCCTTATATCCCACTTGGCCCTCACATAGACCATGAGAGGGGGCTACTACTACCCTGAGAGAGTCCGAATATCTCAATAGTTCAAATCTTTGAGCTATTCTGAGATAAGCAGGCTGTTGATCTGCTTGTGGTGGGAATGAATGCATATGCAGCCGAGAAAGAAGCTAGTTGCCAGTGTACGGCTCAACCCGGAAGAGCAGCAATTCGACGAAAATGGAAGCCAGTGGGAGGAAAGGAGAAAAGAGTCTTTCTAGCCCTCTTAATCTATATGGGGGCTAGGAGGGGCATGGGGAGCCTAGGTTTTTGGAGCAATATATGGAGAGATTCAATCCTCTGGGCGATGACACTCAAGTGGTTCAGCCAGATTAAACGCTACCTCCACATATCCGATCCTGGAGAGACACTTTCTCTGTCACAATGGTACAGTAAATTAGAGCCATTAAATAGTCTTATCCATGATCGGTGCCAGCAATACTATCTCCCATCTTCTAATCTTACTGTGGATGAGATGATGATACGTTTTGGTGGCCGCAGTCTGCACACATATCATATGCCTAGTAAACCTATTACAGAAGGTTATAAGGTTTTCGCATTGTGTGATGTGGGTTATACATACAGTTGGATTTTTGCATTGTGTTTGGAGTCATTTGCTGAGCTGGTCCTCCAGAAGGATCTAACACCTACTGGCTCTGTTGTATTTCAACTAGCAACATCTTTGCCATATGCTACTTCTGGTCTCCACTTCAATATATACATGGATAATTATTTCCCCTCAACTGCTCTATTGGAAAACTTACGAGAGATTGGGTTAGGTGGCTGTGGTACAGCTCGGGTGAACCAGAAGGCTTTCCTCCCTTACCTCTATGATACTCGCCCCAACATACCTTGGAATAACGTTACTGGAGGTTCTGCTTGCCCGAGTGGTAAGGTTCTAGCTGTACAATGACAAGATAATAGCACTGTTCATTTTCTATCAACCATTTATAATCTGGAGGATTGTGTCACCACTGAACGCAAAAAGCCTTGTCTTAGCAGCAGTAATGGCCATGCTATATGCCGAGTATTTGGATCTCCTGACCAGGCAAAGGTTCCTATCCTGGTTATCACAAATGATTACAACCAATACAAAGTGGGTGTGGATGTGGCCGATCAGTATAGAAGCTACTACTTTACGCAATTGAAGTATCTTCGAAACTGGCCTCCTATTTTTTATTGGCTGTTAGACGCAACCATGATCAACTCCTACCTCATTGCACGACACCTTTCACCCCCCTATGAGTACCGGGCTTGTTCGCGCACTTTTTGTCTAACCCTTGCTGAGTTACTTGTCGCAAAATATGGCTCCTGTACTAGGCTTTGAAAGTCTTGCAAATCCTATTACACCTGCAAAACCAACCTGAGTACATCTTACTATAGTAAGCAACAGCAAAGGACAAAGCTTGCTCCTCCTACTGGCTCTCCTACTGAACACCACTTTACCTGTATGTGAAGCACTCCAGTGGGCTGCGCGCAGTGTTGATTTATGTTGCGCAGCATGAATCGGAAGGGCGAGAGAGCACCCTGCACCCAGTATGGGTGTTCTGGCCCTGGGTGCAGCATTGGTCTTTGTCTAGAGTGTTACAATAAGAGGCACACAGGGCTTTTTATTTCTTAGTTAATTTTTTAGATCTTATTTTAGTTTTGCTTGAAGTCTTCTTTCAATCTATCACGATCATGGTGTTTTGAGTGCAAGATGCGACCGTAGTCATTTGATATCACACACTTGATTTCTAAGCGCCAAGCTTCCCCACTCAGTTTAGCGTGCCTGTAACCATTTTTGACTATTTCAGACCGCCCAAGGGATAGTGTTTGTGATTTGCAGGGTTAGGGTTACTACAAAGGGGTACAGATAACCTATGATACTCGAAACACTCTCGATTTTGGTGGTAATTTCTTGTATCGTATCATATGATACCGGTATTCTTGGGAAAAAGGATGAGACAGAAACTTAACCCGAACTTGACAACGAGAGCTTTGGTCAACGAAAGCTTGAATCAGATTCAGGTGGTGGGTGTGATGGTGACGGAATGGGTTGACTGTGTGGGGTGGGAATTTTGGGACATATTATCTGTATATTGAACATGCGAAACCTGTTGCGGGATAGGGGGCTATGCCCGCCATTTCAACAGCTGTTTAATCTGTGGGAGGGGGATGGGCTGGTTTAATATAATGGTAGTTCTTGCTTGGGCTCCTCTTAAGGTTCGTGGGGGTTGGATTATTTGTGGTTATCGGTCCAAGAAATGCTTTGATCCAGGCTGTGAACACAGAACTTGGTGTGACGCAACGTAGCAAACCACTAAGAGGATTTGCTATTTGCGCTTGGGGGCACTTCTGCACTGAATTCCGCGTGACTACTGGCCTCATGGTTGGATTGGAGTGGGGTGGTCGAAGGGTGCCATTAGAGGCCAGTGGAGCGCACAGGGAAAGTAGGGAGGATGGTGGTGGGGGGTTGGGCCCGTGGAGGAGAGCGAGTATAGTAGAAATCGATACGGAGCAGAGGGCAACCAGGTCATAGTAACTGAGGGAGATGAGCGAGAACTAGGAGAATATGGAGGATTTGCTGTCTGAGGTTGGCCTTGGACCTTCTTCCTGCTCTGAAGGTTGGCACCTGGGGAGTATTTCGCTAGTATTCTACTGGACCTACTACGGATGGGAATGTATGGGCGCATATAGCGCTAGCATGCTTAAGTACAGCTAATGAGACTTAAACTCTTTGCCCCAATTCCTCTTGCTGGAGGAGTCCTCTGAGGCCAAAAGTTGAGCTCCTTCATGCCACATACTTCCGCTTACTCACAGCTCTTTGCACGGTAATTGATCATTGTAAAATCTTCACCTCAAAGTTCAATTCCGAGATTGTTCAAAAAGCAGAAGCATATGATGCTATTCTACCCACAAGTATAGTCTCGTGCTGCAAGTCCCGCCCCTTGCACCTGTTGAGCGTTTAGAACAGGATTGCCTTCCAGGCAAAGGTGTCTGTTCATCATCAAAGGGTGTATAAACCCGACGCAGCGGCTGTTCATAAACATACCACCCCCGAGGCCACATAGTCACCCAGGATCACTCACGTCAGGTTCTGGTGTGAGTTGTTACCCCGCAATATCGGCTCCGAACTCTTTCCTGGTCTAGACCACGTTGCTTCTGGTCAGTTGTTTCACTAGAGCAAATCTTCGCGGCCGTTTACGGTTTTCACCGCTTATTCAGAAGGCTCTTCATTCACACGCGTTGCAGCAGATGGACTAAGCCTGTTTCACTCCACTTTCTTTTCTCTTCTTTCTCCCTTTATTTTCTTCTATTTTCCCCCCGGGTGTGCATATATGCGCTCTCTCGCGCCACTATTGCAAAAACCAAGCCCCAAGTTATTCGGTCAAATATCAGGCAAAGGTGTAGATGTCGAGCTTATTTAGCATATGGCGTGGCACTTTGTGCGATGGTAACTTGCCAAAAGCTGGCTGGAAACCGTCAGGTAGGCTAGTGCCATAACACCAGCGATATTGAGAATCTGTGAAGTTAAGGGGAGAAGATGAAAAAAAAAAAAGAGGATCAGGGGAGAAAGGAAGTTATCAGGGCCGACTGTATTTATGGACGACACGGGAGGTTTGGCCTTGAAACTTATAGAGGAGAGATTACTTGCCCTTCATGAGAAGCTCTGGTGCGCGGCGCCATTGTCGAGCGTCGCTCGCACTTTACCCTATCTTCTCGCTTACGGCTATCCGGGCCCAAAACATCGAGTGATGGCATGTGACTGCATCTACTAGACTCTCCGCTAATGTCAGCTTGGTGGTGATGTATTTTTCTGAAAGTAGTAGTATTCTGCTACACACCTTCCACGTCACTCAAATACCCTAACATGATAAATTATGAATCATGAGCCCCGACAACAGTGCGATGTGATTGCGGGGGGTTCGGGCCCTGCAAACAAACACATAAGGGTGTGCTTATTTGTTCATTTATTCATTTTTTGTTCATAGAAGAGGGTTTGTATTGGATCCATAGGTTATTATTATTATTGTATTATTGATATTTCACTGGGTTTGCTTGCGATGTTAGTCTGCTGTGAGGTGGGCCAGATATGTGTTTCCCGTTGTGGTGTGCTTTTTTAATAACCTGGCGGATACCTCGGAGTCGAAGGCTGTGACGAGGATGGTTTCTGGTGCAATGTACTATTGTAACTGTACCCCGCGTTCGCATGGGCCAAGCACGCCCGTTGGGAGCAAAGTGCCACTGCTCTCTCGTAAGGCTATGATACTATGACTAGATACAACGCATCAACCAAACAAAGATTTGGTGGACCTTGGAGGGGGTCTAGCCTCGAGGTCTATAGGATGCTCTGACAGGGGTGCGCATATCTTTCTTATCTTGGGCCAAAATAGCCTATGTATGATCTGCGTGCCTCAGGGATTGCCAGTGCGAGCAATCCCGCGCCTTCTGTCAGTTTTTTCCTGCGATGGGGTCCGCGGCGACATCTCTAGCATAGCGGAGAAACGATATTTCCTGTGGGGAAGAATAGGGGACGGATGAGAGTTCTCCGACGGACGGGAAAATTAGATAAGTCGAGGATATCCCAGTAAACTTCGGGTGAGAGGGTGTGAACTAGCGGAGGGGCTCCCAAAGGTACTCTCAAAAGAGCGAAGTGCACTAGGCGGACCCTCGATGTTTCCCCATCAATAGTGGCCGGCCTTAGAGTACTGTACGGCACTGCAGAATCTTTATCAAAGGGGTATTGTGGACATTGAAGTCCGGGCTTCCTACTTCTACTCCTAATGCACTTCCCAACTCATGGGCTTCTAGAGGTTGTTTGGAGCAAGAAATCTACATCAGCGCCCCCATTCCAAGTTTCTCTCTGTTTCTATTCCGCTCTCTTCTTGGGCCCAAGGCCATGCGGTTTGCATCCAGTGAACCAGGGCCGTTTCTTGGTTCTTGCAATTTCCACTCTCAAGCCCCCGTCCATTGCTTCAATTTCTGGGCGCCTATCCAATCTCATGATTAGATGCCTTCTGATATGCTATACTCCTTCATGGGCTTGGTGGGGGTCATGTTGACATGGAGGCGGGATATTTCCCCTCTTTTTCGCTGAGATGTGGCCTCCCACAAGGAATAGCTGGGTATTCGAACGTTCACGAATGATTTCCGGGAATGTTTTCCGGGGCGCGCACCCAAAGCACCCAGATAAAGCCCTGCCCCAAAGGCATCGGTGACGCCATGAGCATCTCACGGGTTTCAGGAAGCAGGGGCCTGTGGCAGTTAGCCTGTCTTTTCGCACACTCAAAGGATTTCTTTGCCTCGTCTTGAACCTGCTCTAATCCCCCGATGACCTGCTTTAATAGTGCAGCTAGTCTGGCCGTGGAGGAGGGGGCTCTTGACGAGAGCAGGGGCCTTAGTACACACAAGCAGTGACCACATTGCCCTCATCAATCCAATCAGAGAGCACTTCCATCGCAAGAGAGATGGTATTGCTGCCGTCGGTATTGCGCACACATCCAAGGTGGCCGACCTGAACTTTCTGTTGGAAGCGATGCACCAAGAAGGACGCTACTCCGATCCGGAGGCTTGATTAGACGAAGACCGCTAGCCTAACTATAGGTTCTGCTGGTGCCTCAGAATCTGGGGGCTTCTATGGCCCTCAGAGGATTCATGGACCTGCTGACCATGAGGCATACCATATCCTTGTACCTTTGCGGAAGGGTGGTTGCCATTTGGCAACCAAAACCTAAGCCTGCCGAGTGCAATATGGTGGATTAGCACGATTCCATGACATAAGACCAGAGAGAGTAGCCTTTTGCTTCATTGGTGGCTGTAAGCTACCCAGAGGGTAGAAATGTGGTAAATGCTGCTGCGTGTTCTAGCATTTAGTTTATGTCATCTCCTTGCCCCTTTCTTATTTCTCGTGGATGTATGATAAAAGTCAGGGTTTAGGGCGTCAATTTTCTTCCCCGCCGCAAAGAACTTTGTCGTGTCGGTAAACCGGATTAGGCTTATGGCGGGAGCGTGGCTAGTGGCTTGCGAAGGCCTGATTGTGAGCTGGGGGTCTGATCTGTGCTACAGCACCTTATGCAATGCTGCACGGTGACATGATGTTAGGGTGATTGGGCGGTTTGAATGGGAACATGGAGCTATTCGCAATGAATTGGGAAGTATCTCCGGGTCGATAATCCGAATTTGGTCTGGTGGGGAATTTCTGAGGGCGGATTCACATATTATGGGGAGGGATCTATGGGAGATGGGGTAATTTTATCGGGCCCTGGACTTCCAAAAAGAGTTCACAAAAATACACCCCCTGATTTCCCCTTGCTCACTCTGGGTTAGAAATTACCCTACGATAGTTTAAATCAGGACTTCAGCCTCCCTCCCCCTCTACTACACGGTCTCTTTCAACATCCTCCTTAACCCTTCAACCCTGCAGCCCACTCCCTTTAACTCCCTTCGCTGCCTCCTCGATATTCTCAAATCCTGGTACATGTCATAAGCTCTCCTAGTTCCACCGCGAGTGGGTATATCTTGCCTGTGCCCGCTCGCCTCCGGGAGTCGGTTTGTTCTAGGGCTGAGCTTATTTTCCGGTTCATGGCTCGCGCAAGGTATTTGGACTTCTCAAGGGTTTCGCGGAGGGAGTAGAGGATTGACGTTGGTGCCATTTCCTATTCTCTCCTGACTTGCTTGGTACGGTTGCGTTGCGGCCGCGATTTCTGAATGTGGGTGAGCGGAATGGTAAGGGTTGTTGTGCGGGAAGGACGGTTTATCCATGTGAGAAGGATGTGTGTATGAGGGTTGGTTTGTTTGGAAGGCGAAAAATTCGCGAGTGATGGGGCGTGAACCGGCTGCCTTGCGTTAAGGAGTTCCTGGCTATTCATATTTGTGGGGGGGGNGGGGTCTTAGGTGGGTCTTTGTATTGGCTTTAATAAATTGGTGAAAATGGAGAGTATAGAAAGGGTGTCTAGGCTATTAGGGTTGAAATTTCTATGCTAGCGAAAGAACCGGAAAGAAAAAAGAACGAAAAACAGGAATCCCCGATGAAAGCTCACCGTTCCCAAACGCCCCGTTTGTTTCCCCGCGAAAGACTGTGGAAATTAATGAAAAAGAAATGGGTGGAGAAAAAGAGTGAGAGAAAGGAAGCAGCACAATCGCTACTTCCTCTTCATAGCGGCAAACAACCCCTCCCTCTCTAACCCGCCCATCCCATTCCTCCTCCTCTTCTCCACCTCCCGGTAATACTCTACTCTAACCCTAACCAATCTGTCCTTCCCATCTCCTGAAACCTTCTTCCAGACCTTCCACCTCTCCTCCTTCCCGCCTCCCGGCTTCACCCCCTCATTCAGCGCTGTCTCGCAATGCCAACATAAACACTTCCTATACTCCTCCCCATCAGTAGCCTCTTCGAACGCGGCACTGGTATACTCAATCCCATCGTCCAGCGTATCCTCAGAGAGCTTGTCATTATGATCGATGAACCTCCCCGCCACATTCTTGCAATACTCGCGGTAAGCAAGGGGTGTGAGCATGGCTGTGTGCCAGACCAGGTCCACGTCGATGGTCGGGACCAGAATTTTCCCGGGGTGGGGTTTAAAGAGCGAGAAATAGGACTCGTATCTACTTACTGCGCGCTGGAGGAAACCGGAAGTGTCCGGGGGGTTGATTAGCACTACGCTGCGGGTTTCGGGGCGCGCGCGGACGAGCGGGATGCTGTCTAAGGGTAAGCGGCCCATGAGTGCTGGAGAGCGGATCCAGAGTTCGTGGTGCATTTTGTCCACGAAGGAACCTTGGCGGAGGACGGCGAGAGAGAGGTTTAGCGAGTAGGGGGTTGGCGTTTCGGCATAACAAGATTGTAAGAGTGGGAGGACGGGGTGTGTGCCTAACGGGGTGATTATTGAGGCCAAGGTGGGGTGGGATTGGAGGGTTGGGGGTTCTGGGAAGGTTGTTCGGATGAGGGTGTTTAGGGAATTGAGGACGTCAAACGATGTGGACGAAGAGGGGTGGAGATAGGTTGCACCCTGCAGGTCGAGGGATGTGATTCTGAGGTTGTTAGCATTGATTCTTATCCTTCGCGCTTGGTGTTGGGGTGCGAACCTCATCCGTGAATCTTCCCCGCCCTCTATCAGCGATTTGATATCTTTTCGGAATTTCTCAGCGCATAGTGATTCCATAGTTATGCCCATCCCGCAGCCTTCACAACCAACTGCAAATTCCTCGCTGATCCACCCACGCTTCCGGTTCTCGGGCTCGACTTCGCAGATGAAGACGTCAATCTCTTTCGCGCACGCCGGACACTTAATGGGCTTTTTCGGCGGGGATTTCCACAGGATTTCCTCGAGAATGTCGGGCGCCTGAGAACTGATCCTCTCCCAATACCGCGTGGCATGTCCAGAGAGTTTATAATCCCATTTATCGTCGTCGATAGCTTCATGCTACTCGCCGTTAGCCGGCTACTCTTCAAACGGGGCAGCGGGCGCAACGTACAACATGTTCATAAGGAAGAGCGACATTTATCATCTCGCGCATTTCGAACCATATACAATCCTCATTGTACCTCCGCGGATTAAGCATATAGGAATGCCAAACCATCAGCACATCCAACGGCGGTAATAAATCTCTCGGCAACACCTTCACCCCACTATCCTTATTCGGCATCTCCGCTTCGCCTTCCTCCCGGATCATCAGTTCCTCGTTCACAGCTTTCCACCATATCCCGAACCGCCCGACAGCAACCTCAACCACAGCTCTCCACCACAAATTCTTCTCCGGATCCTCCCCGAATATCTCGGAGAAGCCCTCTTCCTTGTACACCCGATTACGCAACCACGTAAGGGCCTCGAGCAGTTCTAGATGCACAGCGCACTGGGAAACCGTGGGTAGTCCTGACACCGCCGGTTGCAGCGTTGTGACGGTGAACACCTGAGGATCAGGAATGGCTGGTGTGTCCTTTTTGGTCGCGGCGGGAGCAAATACGGGTGGTATCGTGCTTTTGCGAAAGTGTAGGAGTGACATTTTGGCTGCTTATCGGATGTTTGTTGCGGAAAAGGGGAGGAAGGGAATAAGGGGGGAGTTGTTTTATAGTCTTCGATGTCGGTGAGGCCCGGGTCGCCTAGTGAGGCAATGCTTGCGGAGGTGCGGTTGCGATGTACGAGGTTGTGTGACGGGGTGCTGTACTGTACTCGAGTTGTTCGTACAAGTACAATTGGGGGGGGGAGGAGAAGATCACCCCGGGATTTGGTATGATACAGGAGAGCAGGGCGTTCTGACGCTGGACCCTGCGGTTTGCGGCTCTGGGGTACACCAGGGTCCTGCAAGAAGTTATGGAACGGTTACTCGAGGTTAACCAGCCAAATATATCCCTGTCGGTTCCGGTTAATAGGGCCCCACCCTTTTTGTACCGGTGTTTCTAAATATATCCTCAGCATTGTGATACGGTGCGAGTATTATAGTTGGGCTCTGCACTGGGTCCTCTGTGGAGGGTGATGAGACTACGGCAAGGGGCCGGATAGGTCCTGAACCATAGGAAATTCCAGTTTATGACCCATCTGAAGCTCGAGGGGGAAAATACAAGAAATCGCTCTGTATGCAATGTCTCTCCAGAAGGGCCATAGAGCGTATTCTCAATCGGTTAAACTTACTGTGCCGGCGTTCTCATGCTCAGTCACAATACCTCAGCATATCGATGCGAGAGCCCACGAAATACGGGTACTGTACGGTACTGTACGTGACCCGATGTCAGCACAAGATGGATCATTTGTTTTCTCCTCCGACAAAAGGTTCCCCATTAGACTACGAGCCACAGACTTGTCCATGGCAACCTCGAACATTGTCATCATCATCATCGAACGGAGAACAGCCACCTTCACTTCTGATTTTGAGGTTTTCGCCGAAAGGCCGCTTATTCGCATCTATTCCCTGCATGGTGTTGGTTGGTGTGGCGAGGACGAGCGCGTTGGTTACCCACCGCATTCTCCAGATAAAATGCCCATCCTGGACCGGCGCCTGCTCGGCGCCATGACCTCGAGAAAGTCTGATGGTTTTCTGGATGGCGCCATTTGGCGTGGGGATCGCAACTGGGCCCTCTAACTTCATTTACTTACTGCTGGTGTGCATAACAAAATTTTTTTGGCAATTTTATATGTCGGATTCCCCGCGATTCACTTTTGTCTGGTCGTTGTTTGGGGAATGTGCGATGGCTGGCTGAGACTTGTGCCTGTTACCGGTAAATGGAATGCCGGGTGGGAGTTAGTTTCTTTTGTCGCCAAGCTCGCGCGGTACCGGTACAGTACTATGTCATGAATTCACACCCTCTGGCCGGTTTTCGTGAGGTTTGTCCCGACATTGCCAATCCGGGTTGGTGATGTTGTGATGGCTGGGCGCTCATTGGAAATGAGCGAACCAGCACTAAGCGAATATGCTCTCCCTGTGATCTACGTCGCGGAATGCCCTTTTATCTGCGAGATCAAACTCGCCTGGAGCAATCGGTCAGAACCTGACACGATTCCGGGATTCGAGCAGTGGTCACAACGAGTCGCCAATGGGTTGAGGATGGTTTATGGTAGTGCTTCTGCCCGCCTCATAATATTATGATATCGTGCGCCGCGGGACTTCCTGGAGAGAAATGTGACAGAAGGCTATTAGTATCCCTAGTGGCTTGCTAGGACTGACTTGTGGTGATACCTTCGGGCACTGGTGTAGTATAGTACTCGAGTGGCGCCTGGAAAACTCGGATGGAGGGGGGATGTGCTGGGGGGTGACTTAAACCCAGCCGCCAAAACAGGGGTAAGTGGGCGAAAACTGCTGGGTTTCGTTAAGCTCATCCCGGAGCAAGTTAATTCTAGCCCTGAGGGCCCTCTCTTGAACCGGGATTTGCCGCAGTCGAGTGAGAATGGATGAGACTGCGGTTGGCACTCAATCTACTTCCCGGACGCGTGCCGACTGTAGTTTTTGTCAGTGGGAATGGGAGAGTGGGAGAACTGAATTCCAGACATCCTAATTTATCTTGACTAATTAAGGGAAGAAATTTTTTTCTGGTTTTGGTGGCCGGTGGGCTCTTGGCTGGATTTTACGCTTTGTTTCTTGGATTTCCGAAACACTGATAGGTGATGACACTGCGTTGGCTTCAAAAGGGGTAAAGCTAGATCTTCGTCCCTCGGGTCTTGACTATGGCCTGCTGCGATCGGACGAGGGTTTGGTTGTTTTTGTATACTTGAAAGTGTGAGCTGGCAATCTTGAAGCCCTGAGAGAGTGAATGACATTCTTGAAAAATGCGCCGAAACTCTCCAAAAAAAAAAAACCCTTGATATTCAAATTTCAGATACCAAAAGCTGGCGAATACAATGGATATAATAGCTATCATTCTCACTGGCTTCCCGCATTTTTCGTCAGTTTCACAAACCCTACCATCATATCATAGAAAGATAGAAACCAAGTACGACTCAAACATGACGACTCTAAACCAAAGTCTCACCTCGTCCCCGTTCTTCCCGGATAGCCTTCGGTCCGGCAATTTTATCCCGATTAAAAACAATGGCGCTACCAACCCTGAGGACTTCGTAGCCACCAACCAAGAGGTCACAATGACCGTCACTGAGATCAGGGGGAATGGTATGCGCGGTATAGCCCGCGGCGTGCACATCTACATCACCCCGTTTGCCTGCGGAGCTGCTGGGTTTGGGCTTTCAGAGGGTCCTGGTCCTTGCATGTACGTTACTGAGGGCGGGGATAAGGTTGCTGTTGGAGATGAAATCTTGGTGAAAGTTTTGGTGATGCGAAAGGGGGGAGGGGGAGAAGGGGAGGAGTTTTATGCTATTGCTGGGATTTCTTGGGTTTGGGTTGATGCTAAGGAGGATGAGAGGGCTAATAAGAAAGCCAATGAGAAAGCGGAGATGGAGGGGTAGGTTGGATGTTGGGATATGCCTGAGTTGAGAGTGCGGTGGTGGGTCCTGGGTATGGAAGTCACGTATGTGTTGGCCTCTTGACCAATTTTTTCTTCTCTCGGTTTCTCTACATATGCCCCCTTAGTTCTATCTGTATAGGAATGAATTAGATTTTTATACCCTGAAATTATATCTGGGATCCATTTAGAGATGAGGATGGTGTCTAGCCAGTACGGCTCGCTGTTCTTTAGGATGTATATGGTGGAGCAGTGTAGGCGGGGTACTAAAATCCGTATTCTTGATGTTTTGGTTGCGCTCCACTATTCGAATGTGGTAGTATGATAGTATATCGAAGAAGGCCGACCCAATTCATAAAATATCACTCGTCAGGAGATCAACAACACTATGTGAAGGTGCATCCACCTAACAGGAAACAATTGTAGATGGACCTTGACATACGGTTTTCACGGACAACATTTTTCTCGACGGACAACGGGATCCCTCATGGTGATCACTGGTACATTACCAGTGATAGTAGTATAATCCTGCTATGGAATATGGGCAGACATGTAGGGGCATGCTGGTGTATAGGTGGCTGTGTGTGATGGTATTAGGATGATGGCATGTATGAAGGTCAGGGAGTGAGTTGTCTGTGTGGGGTTATACCCCAGTTATGGTGTTTGCATATGGTGCCATTCACTTAAAACGTCTACCTGGCTCCATACAACACGTAACACTCAATCACTCTAGAAATTAACTCTATAAGCTTTAATCCATAATATTCTACTAACCTCCTACCTAATTTATAATACTTTTAAGATGTTGAGACCATTTTTTTTTTACTATTTGTTTCTATTGATTTCTTAATTATATTATAACTTTTGTAAAATCTAATTTTGTTTGATATCAGGTCTTTATTTTAAAAATAGTATATTGCATTAATTGAATTTGAAGTATATAACAAGAATGAACAATTTCTATAATATTGAGATTATTAACTGGATTAATTATATCAAGAATAAATACAGCAAAGAACAAACCTATGGTGGGGGTCGCCTAGAAGGTGTACCTATGTGGATTCAAAATGTAATGCCTTATATAAGCAGGGTTAGGGGAGTTTAATTGAAAATTTGTGATTTGGAGGTCATATGTTCAATCCATCTGTCCAGCTATGTATTTATCTTATTTGACAAAACAATTATGCAACCACTTCTGGTCAGATCATAGGATATTATATGACAAAGTAAACAATTGGTTTTAGATACAAATATTCTCTGTTCTTTATATCTCATTTCTACCATCTCCTGATTTTATTCTGCCTTTCATTGTGAATAAAATTTCATTAAGTATTTTTGGAGATCTGCAAAGCGTTATACATACGAGAGGTGTAAATATGATTTTGAATCATTGAAACGCTTGGTTTCAGAAGCCTTGAGCTCTGTTCCAAATGAGTTAATATGGAAATACTGGGCACGCACTAACCAAATCGTGGATGCTTATCTTTCTGGTATTATATATACCTCACCTAAGTATGAAAGCATAATTTATAGGAGTTATCGCTCTCAGTGTTGTGTAAGTAGCATTCATGAAAACCAATGTAATTAAATATATCAATTTTCTCTTTCTTGTTACTGTTATAGATTCTCAGTCTAAATAATCTATAAATAATGATAAATGAGAATATATTTTACATTTAACTATAATTCAAATTTAACTATTTTTTCAATTAAATAGCCCTAACCCAGCTTATATAAGTATTACATTTTGAATCCTCATAGGTACATGTTCTAGGCAACCCCCACCATAGCTCAACTCCAACTCTATATTACTACTTATGCTAATTCGCCAATGGGAGTTGTACTTTTTATATACTAGTTTTTCAGACTTTGGAGATACATATACTACTTTATTGCAATAAGCTTCTATGATTCGACTAGTTATTGCATGGTATTTCTATATCAGCATTTTTGGCATCAATAATAATGCTTCTGGTACTAAGTGCTGTAAAGAGTCATAATCATATTCACACTTTTGATGTATATAGTGCTTTGCAGCTATCTAAAAATACACGATAAAGTTAATTGCACAATAAAATGCAGGATAAAAGAGTACCAGATAATGAACCTTCTCAATTGCCTTCTACAATTCTGACCTTTGAGTATGGAAATCAGTCTGAGTAGCCAATAGTACTCAAGCACAGCAGTTACCCCCTTGCAAACATTGTGGATTAAGCTTAGATCTTTTACCGTTTGGTGTGGGTATTGTAATGGGTACAGGTACTAGGTTATGTTTTCTGTTTGATTTTACAGAATTATTTGATACTGGTATTGTTTTGTGTGCTATCGGTTGATACACATAATGTTTTATATTTGGTTTCACAGCATCGCTTGATACTTGTATTGTTTTGTGTGGTTGTCATGGCCACCTAGCAGGGGATGGATAGAGTTAGGCTATTGGTTGCATCCCGGGAAACCAGAGGGAGGACGGTTGCAATGTGAGAAATTGGGGTGGTTAGCCGAGGTTCTGCATAATAGAACCTCATGGAAACTGATGGAAGATTGCAGCTACGGAGAAGGGAAGGGTAGGGATGTTAGGGATATGTCAGCTGAGGATTTTCCTGGGTTATATAAAGAGGTATGCCTCTTTTAGATTTACTTTCCTTATGCAATCTGATAATCTCCAGTCTAGACCTGTACTTAGGAATGACAACTTGGTTTCTTTCTTGTGTCACCAGAACCTCTGAACCCTGACCCTAATCTCTGAGAACCTGTCCTTAAACCCCTTGAGCCTGATACAAATACATCTTGTTTGTACTCTTGCCCCTCTCCATTGCCTTGCCTACCGTGGTGTGCCTTAGACTATCTGCCCTGAACCCCAGGCGGACCCTCCCCATTACACAAGATTGCATCTATGAGGATCTAATCCACACCACATCATGTTGCGATCTCTTAAAATCCCCCCGGAGCTTTTCACCAATCTGAACCAGACCGCCAGCCTGTCAAATGAACAGTTAGGCAACCTAACCCATGACCTGGGATACAACTACCTTACCTGCATCTGAGATATCCTTCTTTAGATAGTAAACCTGGGAGCATCTGCTGAGTCCCCTGCCAATGAATGGTTACAATAGTAGCTACAAACTTTGACTAATGAACTTCAGACCCTCTGCCTTGAAGGTCAAGGCCTCAAGGCCTGCCTCACTACCATAGAATAGGACCTGGTATGCGACAATGCAATGGCCACCTCACTCAACAACATCCTCGCCAATACCCCTGCAGGTCCTGCTGCACCCACCAGTGGCCGTAATTAAACCTCAATCCCAAATTTGGGAAGGTTCAATAGCATCATGGACAAGTACCATCTCTTCGACACCCAACTTCATATGAAGCTTTGCGGGACCACCACCACTGCGGCAATGAACAACACCATCTGGCATATACCATCGGCCTCCTAATGGGATCTGCCTTCCTACAGGTACAACCCAATATCACCACCAAGGGTATCAACTATGCCAACATGGAGGCCCTGTTGGCAGAACCCAAATAGGCCTTTGGGGATCCCAACAGCATGGCCACAGCAGAAAGGGGAATCAGGGACCTGGCCCAGAAAAACAGCATCTTTGTGGAATACCTTGCAGATTTCCAGCACCTGGCTGCCGATATGAATTGGAATAATGCCACTAAAGGGGGTGCCCTCTACTGAGGTCTCAGCCCAGAGCTAAAGGGCGGTCTGACCACCATTGGTAACCCTCCTAAGACACTGACCGCCTATGCCAACTTGTTAAAGAGGCTGGACAACAATATCCGGGCCTGTGCAGCTGAAAAGAAAGATTCCTTCTCCTCCTCATAGCCACCCTCGCAGCCACTGAACCTTGCTTTACCACTCCCGCGCCCACTCCCACCACAGCCATGGATATGGCCTCGGACCCTATATGTAACCAGTACAGGTACTAGGTTATGTTTTATGTTTTGTTTTATAGTATCGTTTGATACTTGTTATGTTTCAAAGGTATTGCTTGATACTTTGATTGGTTCATGTTTGATTTGATAGTATTGTTTGATACTTGTTATGTTTCAAAGGTATCGCTTGATACTTTGAATGTTTTATGGTTTGTTTTACAGTATCGTTTGATACTTATAATTTTTCAAAGGTATCGCTTGATACTTTGAATATTTTATGTTTGATGTAATAGTATTGTTTGATACTTGTTATGTTTCAAAGGTATTACTTGATACTTTGAATGTTTTATGTTTTATTTGCTAGTATTGTTTGATACTTGCTATGTTTCCAAGGTATCGATTGGATACTTTGAAAGGGACTATGCTATTGCCCATGCTGGAGATGAGTGAGAACTTGTACTTAAACACTGCTGATTGTACGATGGAAACACTAGACTTTGACGGACAGTATCTTTAATATACTTAGTTGAATGGTTACTTCTTGATCTCCTATTATACGCTTTCAAAGTCTCCTTTAGTCTACACAGCTCTCGCCTGTTGCCCAGCAAGCAGGCCATCTGTTACTATCGTACTCAAAGCATGATAAGCACTCTAGGTATGAACACGTTACATTTTTTTAACCTCAGCAAGTGCTTACAAATATTGTACTGGGACGAGGCCTGATCAACCTATAGATATCTACCAGGAAACACTAGCAGCTGGAAGTGGCAGAACCCATAGCGGTTGGCTTCGCTAGCACACACTATTGAACCTCTTAGGATGAGGGGTGGGAAGCAAGTCCCACAGGAAGGGCTAGAATGCCTAAGACAACCCACGGACCTTAAGGATATGGTAGGGTCCAGCACTGACGAAGCTGCCAGGTAGCTTGCAAAAGACCAGGCTTCACCAACCTTAGAACAACCTAAAGAAGAACAAGTCGAGACATTGGAAGACTTCCTACTGTCACCAAAGAACACCTGCGGGATGGTGGATGATAAAAGAGAGGAAAGCGAACCTGATATGTCTAGCTCAGATGGTCGGCCACCTCCGCCTGTACCCCCAACTGGTAGCGCTGATGACCAGCCAGGAAAGAAACCTAAGATAAAGTTACCACTACCTGAGAAGTTCAGCAGAAAGGGAGACGACCTCAAACCTGAAGCATTCAAGTGATGGAGAATCTCGATATGCCAGCACCTGCTCCCAGAGGGAATCAAGACATCCAAGAAGGAAACAGGACTCTATGTCGGAGCTTTATTTGAAGGAGCTTCCTTGGAAGCATACCACCAATGCATGGACGAATACGATGATAGAGACTACATCAGGGGACAGACTGTGCTGGAATATCCGCAGAAATAATTCTGGTCGAGACACAACTGGGAGGAACTGTACAAAGCCTTCAACAGTATTCACTAAGTAAGTAATAGTAGAACAGAAAGGATCAGAAAGATAGCTACAGAGCTCCTAATGTACCAAGGATGAATGCCTGAACTCACAGTGAACAAGTATGTACTGAAGCAAAGGTTCTATAATACCATCGATACTGGACGTAGACAAGTGGTAGAACTAAAGGAATGGAAAGACAATGATATAGATGACATCATTGCGAATGCAGAAGGACAGGATGCGATCCTGCATGAAACCGGAGTTTATAGAAAGCAAAGTACAGTAAAGTGAGAGGGAAGACCACAAGAGAAGCCTTACCAACAGGAGAGGAAGGTGAAGCTGATCCAGAACAAGATCCCCAGAAATACCGAACACAAATGAAAAGAGAATAGAGAATGCTTTGAATGTGGAAAGAAGGGACATATGGCACAGGACTGCCCTACAAAATGACTGATTAGGACAGAAATCTCAGTAAACTAGGTTGAGACACAGGAGTTCAAAGAGGTGGAGATCAACTCAGCAGATGCGGAGACTGAGATTGAGTGCTACTGAACCCTTCCAGCCTCTACTCTTCACCTCCACCGAGCTTTGGAAGGAACCATCCTGATTAATGGTGCACGTGCCAGGGTATTATTTGACATAGGAGCAGTGGGTGCAGACATCATTAGCAACATCTTAGTTACAACCCAGGGCATCTCTACTCACCTGATGAAGAAACTGGTCACTGTGAACATGGCTATGAAGGAATCATTATTGACAAGTCATAAGACTTGTAAAGTAACCATCCAACTTGGTTCAGCTAGACTATCAAACCAAAGGATGATGGTTGGGAATTTGGTGAAATATGATACACTGCTAGGGATGCCGTTTCTGACCCCGCACAGGGCTGTTATCCGATGAGGTGAAGCAGGAATTGAACACCCTGAGAAAGAAGTCCCAGTACTATGCAAACCAACCAGTATGTAGTTTGGAGTGGCAATTTGCGAAACTGAACAGGAGGAAATCCTAACTGACTTTGTGGATGTATTCCTGGAGAAGATTCTGGAGACCTTACCAACTCTTAGAGAGGTAAACCACCACATTCGCCTAAAAGATATTGCGGACCTCCGAAACCAACTGACATACACTATACCTAAAGCATACCAAGGAAAGTTCTATGACTGGATAAATGAGAAATTAAGGACTGCGGTTATCTAGTGAACTGAATCCCATGGAGCAGTGCCCATGCTTGTTCAGCCAAAATCCGATGGAATGATCACACCACTAGTGGATTTGAAATGATGAAATAACAACGCAGTCATGGATAGCTCATCGATCCCAAATTAGACACAGATCCTGAATGCTGTAGGAAGGGCAAGATTCCAAAGCAAGATTGATCTTAGTGATGCCTACTTCCAGACCCGAGTTGACCCAGGAAATGAGAAGTTCAATACTTTCAAAACCCCTTTTGGCATATTTGCAAGCAAGGTCATGTTGTGAGGTGACATGAAAGTACCCTCCACCTTCATGCACATAATGGAGGATCTACTCAGTAACTTCCTACATCACCTTGTATAGATATACGTTGACAATGTCCTCATTTATTTGGACACATAAATAGAGTACATACAGCATATTAGAAGGGTATGTGAACGATTGCAGCAGGTCAGGTTTTACACGAGCAGAAAGAAGTTAAACCTATTGGCGAAATCACAGGAAGTACTAGGACATGTTATAGACGATATGGGATTCACGTTTTCCCTGGGAAACTAGCTTCGATCGGGGACTAGGCCTCACCAAGAAACTAGAAGCAACTGCAGCCATTTCTGGCTCTGGCAAACTATATCACGCAGCTCCTACCACATCATGCTACTGTCATGGCACCCCTTACAGATCTGACAGGCAAAGCAGAGTTTGTCTAGACCAACACATATGATAAAGCATTATCCAATGTCAAAGAACTGATCAAACAAGTACAGGTGATCAGACCGATAAATTATAACTCAGAAGACCCCATATGGCTAATAACTGATGCCTCAGATATTGGGGTCAGAGCATGGGTTGGCCAGGGGCCAACACATGAAACAGCTGGCCCAGTGGCACTCCACAGTCGGAAGTTTACAAACTTACAGACCAACTATAGAACTACAGACAAGGAGGCACTAGTGGTGATCAATGCGCTCTAAACTTTCAACCATATGCTTATGGGTTCCAAATTTACTATTGTCACAGACCACGAACCCGTGGTAAACCTGAGGACAGACTGGATCCCTGGCTGAAGAAGGACTCGCTGGGTAAGTAAGCTAAGCACATATGATACAAAGGTGGTGCACAGTTTCTGACGAACAAACTATTTAGCTGATGCACTCTCCTGCATCTTCAAAGACTCTGATGACCAGACTCCACCACTCGCCCTCAATCACACCATTGAGGATGATGATATCTCTGACTCAACCTCCTACGAAGATCCTTCTATAGCACTAGCCTCGATGGCTCACAAAACCTCTCCTACCTCTCTAGTTTGCGCTATATGGTTATGGGAACCACACTGTTGCCCCTAACCTGAGAGGGGAGAAGACAAACCTCCCTCGTGGGGTAGTACTAAATATGGCTCTAAATGGGACGAATCCATGTCCTAGACAGTGGCAGCACTGTCTGGTGAACTGACGCAACCTCTAGTGACTCTCTTAAGTTCTTAGCCAGAACAACACCTTGTCATCCCAGCAATAGAAACCCGCAGGGCGACCCCTCCATCAAGCCCACCGGGACTACCTGCGGCAGACCCCCTATATAGAGGACCACTTAGCATCTATAACAACGAACCTGTTGTCCTAGTTGTACCCCCTGCAATGGATACATACCTCCATACCCTCTAGGGTATCCTAGAGAAAGAAGATATAGGATGGACGATGACCAGAACGCAACGGATTGAAGATGAACTGGACGTTATCGATAGATCTCGTGAAATGCAGAGCATTTCACAACAACTGATGGTATCTGGATACTGATATGAACCAATCCACTCCCAAGTTATGAGGCATGCTGGACAAGGAGACCTGGAAGGAGCCTACATAGCGGACAGAATACTATACATGAGGACCCATTATGGTAAACACTGCCTCTTTATCCCTAAAGGACAGCTGTTCAATGAGAAGACCCTACGAGAATATGTCATGTATGAGATACATGGCAAAGGACACCACAGTGTACAACGAAACCTCCGATATGCAACTGAATATCTCTACTGGCCTGAGATGAGGAAGGACTTTCGCGATTATGTGAAGTAATGTGACACCTGCCAAACGAATAAGCAACCAACCGACAGACTAGAAGGAAGGATCCAGACACTTGACTCAGCTTCTGAGGTGTTCCAGTTGATCACCATTGATTTTGCAGGACCTTGCGACAAGTCAAATAGATTTGACCTTGTCCTGGTAGTAGTGGATCGATTAAGCAGTTATGTGTGGCTTATACCTACCAATACCACAATCACGGTGGAAGGAATGATGAAACTCCTGGAACGAGACATCTTTACCCCTCACAGCCACCCCCTATGAACAATCACTGATGCTGATCCTCATTTTGAATCCAACTGATGGAAGCAGACATGCAAATCCCTTGGAATTGAACACATCAAAGTGGCACCTGGTCATCATGAGACTAATGGGCAGGTTGAGCAAAAGATCCGTGACCTCAAGACCAGGTTGAGGAACATGGTCAACAGACCTCAGAAGAACTGGGCACCCATCCTTAGTACCCTTGCAGCATATCTGAATGCTGGCTTCTCTGAAACCCACAACATGTCACCATACAAGGCAATGTATAGACGCAACTACCCCCTACTCCTGGGAACCCTCTTTAAGAATTCAGCAGTCCCCGTCTTGGACAACTACCTCAACTGGCACCGAACCAATTGGAACTTAGCTTTCCAGGCAGTAAAGCAAGCCAGACACTGAAGCACAACTACAGCGGCATGACATAGCAGACCTCACAAACCTATAGCGGTTGGAGAACTAGTTCTGGTACATGGAGCACTGTTTGTATCGACATCTGGGAGGAGCGGAAAACGGCAACCTTGCTGGCGAGGACCATTCAAAGTACTAGAATTCGATGAGTTTACTGAGAACTACACCATCAAGCTGGACGGGCGAACCTATTGCAAGGACACAAGTGTCCTCCACTCTACCTCTGTAAAACTCTACCACCCAAACAATGACCAAAGATTTCCGGGACAAGCCCATACTTGCCCTACCCCAACCCTAACACAAGAGAACCAAGGGTCAGAAGTTGGGGAAATCTTGGACCACAGAAAACAATACAATGATAACGAATTCCTAGTGAAGTGGAAAGGATACCCATGAAGTGAAGACAGCTAGGAACCTCTGGAAGGCCTCGAGCACAGCATGGAGCTAGTAAAGGAATGATGGGAACACAATAAGGAAGGAACACATCAAGTATTCAACAGATCTCGCTAGGAATCGCCAGACCAGCCACAAGGTACTGGTCGCCAGAGATGCCTGACACCCACCAGTTAGGAGAAGAAATCGATGAAGGTTGAGCAAAGGAAGTCTTCTGGGCTGGTTACTTTGATAGCGAATTCGAATCTACCAGCGAGGAGGATGAAGCACTGGAGGCTGTAGCACTTGACTAGTACTTCTAAAAACCTGACACCTCTCCATTCAAAACTATAACAATGTCAAACCATGTGGAACTTAGTGTGCAGCAGCTCTATTAGCTTGTAGGACCATTAGTGAACCATGGTACTGTTAGTGAACCGTGGTACTATCCTATTATCTGAATATTTCTCTAAAATTTGGTGTTATTACTATGAAGAATATGGGATGGTTCAAGTGATCTGTGAGGACAATGTCGGAGTGCAGGACTACTGTGACATGCCTGGGTATGAGAGTGGGTTTTTCATTGAAGTTGCAGTTTGCGCTTCTGGTTTGTCGTCTGATTGCATGTTGGGTGATAATTTCCTAGAGGAGTAAGGTTATAGTGAGGAGGATTTCTTTGAGAATTTTAATTTTCAGGATTATTAGTTTCGTTTTGGGTTAAACAGTTGTTTTGTTTTGAGGAATGTAACTGGTACAGGTACTAGGTTATATTTTATGTTTTGTTTTATAGTATCGTTTGATGCTTATTATGTTTCAAAGGTATCACTTGATACTTTGATTGTTTTATGTTTGATTTGATAGTATCATTTGATACTTGTTATGTTTCAAAGGTATCGCTTAATACTTTGAATATTTTATGTTTTGTTTGACAGTATCGTTTGATACTTATAATATTTCAAAGGTATCACTTGATACTTCGAATGTTTTATGTTTGATTTGATAGTATCGTTTGATACTTGTTATGTTTCAAATGTATTGCTTAATACTTTGAATGTTATATGTTTTATTTGATAGTATTGTTTGATACTTGCTATGTTTCAAAGGTATTGATTGGATACTTTGAATGAGACTATGCTATCACTCATGCTGGAGATGTGTGAGAACTTGTAGTTAAATACTGCCGATTCTACGATGGAAACAGTAGACTTCGACTAACAGTACCTTTAATATACTTGGTTGAACGGTTACTTCTTGATCTCCTATTATGCCCTTTTGGAGCCTCCTTTAGTCTACACAGCTCTTGCCTCTTGCCCAACAAGCAGGCCACCTGTTACTATCGTACTCGAAGTGTGATAAGCACTAAAGGTGTGAATACATTACACTATAGACCTCTCAGCATGACATCACACGTTGACTGAGGCATAGCAGGATGACTGTATGCAAAGGGGACTCTGCCTGTACTATGGCGGTCATGGACACATGGCCAGATAATGCTCAAACAAGAGACCCTGCCACAAGCTGGCTACTGCCACCTTGCAGTTCGAGCCTCCCATCGTCTCTGAAGGCACCCACCTACAATCCGAACAGTTGGAAAACTAGTTGTCCCATGTGCAGAATACGGCACTAGCATGGTACATATTAAGCGTTTTTCTTGTTTATATATATCTAGTTTGTCTTTGGATCAAATAGAGAATGGAATTGAAGATAACCACTTGGTAATTGCCTTTGACATTACAGACAACTAAAACGTCATCTGTTCCCACGCATGTATCGACTCTGGAGACACTGGATATGCATTCATGGATAAGGATTTCACTCGCCTCCACCACCTCCTCTTGTTCAAGCTTAGAGAAACCATTCAATTAGCAGTAATAGAGGGCAGACTGATCAGCTCTGGTGCTATTACCTACCTGACCGAGATAGAGCTAAAGATCAATAACTAGCTAGAACGCCTGTCAGTCTGCATCACTACACCTGGTGGATACCCCTTGACCCTTAGCATCCTATAGCTCAAACAATACAATGTGACCATCCGCTTTGCAAGTAATACCATTATATTCAAGTCCCACCACTGCCTGGAAAACTATACCCCCGACATGACTGATATTCAAGAAGTGGAAGAAGGGATCCCTCACTTCCTTAAAGCCTATACTATAAAGCGAGCCCTGGGCCACAAGGTACTCGAGGACCAAGAAGTCTGAGACATTGTCCCCTCGGAATACTACGAGTTCATGCCACTGTTCCTGGAAAAGAAACACAATCAGTTACTGTGACACCGATCAGATGACCACACCATTCACTTGCTGCCAGGTCTTAGACCCCCATTTGGCCCACTGTACAACCTGTCCCCCCAGAAATGGAGGCTCTGTGGGACTGGCTTGACAAAAACCTGAAAAAGGACTTCATCCAGCCCTGCACTTTGCCAGTGGCTTCCCCCATCCTGTTCATCAAAAAGAAGGACAGATCCCTATGATTTCGCATGGACTATAGGGCTTTAAACAACAAGACAATCAAGGACTGCAGCCCCTTACCTCTATTAATGGAGACCTTTATGCAAATCTCAAAAGCCAAAATCTTCACTAAGCTCGACATCTGAGAAGTGTACAACTTGATCTACATGAAGGAAGGGGAGGAATGGAAAACTGCTTTCCAGACCCGGTATAACCTGTATGAATCTAAGGTCATGCCATTTGGCCTCACCAATGCCCCCACCACCTTTCAGGCATATATCAATAAGGCCCTATAGCAGGGATTGGACCGCTTCTGTACTAGCTATTTGGATAATATTCTAATCTATACTGAAACTGCAGACGAACATATTGAGCATGTCCATTGGGTCCTGAAAGGACTAGCTGACGCCGACTTGGAGGTTAAGCCCCAGAAGTGCGAGTTCCATATGGACCACATTGAGTACCTTGAGTTTATCATCACCACCCAAGGTATCCAAATGGACAATGCCAAGATGGAAGCAGTAACAGCCTAGCCTGTCCCTGAGCATGTGCGGAATGTGTGGGCCTTCCTGGGGTTTGGCAACTTCTATCACGGGTTTATCAATACTTATTTCTATCTTGTCCAGCCCCGGACCTCTCTCACCAAGAAGGATAAACTATTCATCTGGACCCCTGAGCGTCAACATGCTTTCGAAAAGCTCAAGATAGCCTTCACAACCACCTCTGTTCTGACCTATTTTGACTTCTCCAGGGAAGTAATCATTGATACCAATGCCTCAGACTTTGTATCCGTGGGCATTATGTCCTAATGCGACCATAATGGGGTGCTCTACCCTATTGTCTTCTACTCCTGCAAGCACACCCTGGCTGAATGCAACTATAACATCTACAACAAGGAACATATGGCTGTAGTGCGTGCTTTTGAGCAATCAAGATGCTAGCTTATAGGCTGTAAGGTCATGATCCTGACCAACCACTCCAACCTGAAACACTTTACCACCAAGTGACTCCTGAAGTGTAGGCAGGCCCGCTTGTCAAAATTCCTTACCAAGTTTGACTGTGATATCGCATACCGACCAGGAAAGCTCAATGGGAAAGCAGCTGTATTAACCTGAATGCAAGAGCTAATGGAGGAAGAGGAAGAGCAACAATGGGAACACCAGACTGAGGCAGTGTTGAAGCCTCATAACATAGTTTCGTTGGCAAACATCACACTTCCCACATGAGCACCCATGCTGGAAGTTCTTTGGAAGGAGGCTAATGATGCTAACTTGACCCCTACATAGATCCTGAAAGCATTGGACCAAGGCGACTGACATTCCTGCCGCATCTCCCTCATGGAATGCTGTAAGAAGGGGAACTATTTGTTAAACAGAGACCACCTATACGTCCCCATTCACCCGACCTTGCAACTGTAGCTAATTCAGGATACCCATGACTGCCTTGCCACAGAACACGCTGTAGAGCTAAAACCCAGGAACTGGTTTTCCGCCGTTTCTACTGGCCAGGCATGGGTCAATGTATAGGTCATTTTGTGAAGAACTGTCACACTTGCCAAAAGAGCCATACATTACGCCATGCCCCCTTTGGCATACTGCACCCCCTCCCAGTACCAGACAAAGTCTGGGATCATGTTTCTATGGATTTGTTACTGGCCTTCCCTGCAGTTAGGGCAACGATACCGTGCTGGTTATAGTAGATAGATTAACCAAGATGCGCTACCTGATTCCTTGCCCGACTATGATTGATGCCCTGAGATTAGCTGAGTTGTACCTCAAACACATGTGGAAGCACCACGGTCTTCCCACTACCATCACCTCGGACCGCGGCTCTCAGTTTACTTCTGAATCCTGGCAGATAGTTTGTAGCTATTGCCAGGTATCCTGGAAACTCTCCACAGCTTTCTACCCCCTGACTGACAGCTAGACTGAAAGAATAAATGCCATCGTAGAGCAATACCTGTGAGCCTATATCAACTATCAACAAGACAATTGTGCCCTTGGACTTTCCATGATGGAATTCGCAGCTAACTAGTATGCCTCCGAATCCACCGGCCTATTCCCATTCTTTGCCAACCATGGTTGCGACTTCAGGATGGACTTTCTTCATATCCTGGAAGGGCCCGGAGAGGCGTCCGAAGCTGGGGTGTTCATACAATGCCTGAAAGACATCCACAGCCATCTTTGTTCTGAGATAGTCTATGCCCAGGATCGTCAACAAGAATACACTGACTGGGGATGCCTACCAGCCTCCTACTTCCATGTGGGTGACCGAGTATAGCTCACCGTGAGAAATATCTGAACCCACTGACCCTCGCAGAAGCTGGATGACAAACATCTTGGCCCCTACCCCATCCCTGCTTCAATTGGCACTCATGCCCATCGCCTCGATCTCCTTGCTTCAATAAGTATCCAAAATGTCTTTTATGTCTCCTTGCTTGAGCTGACATATGAGAACCCCCTTCTAGGACACATTGTACCCCTGCCACTCCCAGTAGAAGTTGACAGGGAGGAGGAATGGCAAGTAGAGGGGGTGGAAGATGTCAAAATGGTGCAAGGATGGCTGAGGTACCTGGTTAGGTAGAGTGGATATGAAGAAGCTACCTGAGAACCCGCCAAAACCGTCAATGGGCTACATGTGATCAATGAGTTCTATCGCCATTACCCGAACAAACCAGGCCCACTTCCCGAGTAATGGACATGCGCCTCAGAGGTCTTCAGCATAGCAGTGTGGAACTAGTGTCATGGCCACCTGGTAGAGGATAGATAGAGTTAGGCTATTGGTTGCAATCCGGGAAACCAGAAGGAGGACAGTTACAATATGAGAAATTGGAGTGGTTAGCCAAGGTTCCATGTAATGGAACCTTATGGAAACTGATAGAAGATTGCAGCTGCACAGGAGGAAAGGATTGGGATGTTAGAGATTTGTCAGTGGAGGATTTTTCTTGATTATATAAAGGGGTGTGCCCCTTCTAGATTTACTTTCCTTACACAATCTGGTAATTTCCTGTCTATACCTGTATCATACTTAGGAATTACAACTTTGTTTCTTTCTTACCTCACCGGAACCTCTGAATCCTGACCCTGATCTCTGAGAACCTGTCCTTGAACCCCTTGAGCCTGATACTAACATGTCTTGTTTGTACTCTTACTCCTCTCCATTCCCTTGCCTACCGTAGTGTGCCTTGGACTATTTACCCTAAACCCCGCACAGACCCTCCCCATTATAGTGGTATTATTTGATCCACACAATGCTTTATATTTGGTTTCATAGTATTGCTTGATACTTGTATTGTTTCATCTGGTATCATTTGATATACACAATATTTTATGATTTGTTTCATAGTATTATTTGATACTTGCATTCTTTCGTATAGTATTACTTGATACATATAAGGTTTTACAATATTGCTCATACTTGATATAAGTGATAAGTTGTATTTAAAGACCACTGAGTTCAACAATGAAAACAGCAGACTTCGACTGATAGTAATTCTAATATACTTAGTTGAATAGTTACTTCATTGATTTCCTATTACACCCTTGCGAAGACTCTTTTAGTTAGCAGTGCTCATTTCTTGTTGATCAAGAAGCTATCCACTCCTATCGTACCACCATATGAATAGGATCCTGGTCTGAATACGTTACAGGTATTGTACACTGAGGCTGAAAATTTGCTTGATCATGGGGCCAGAGTCTAGGCTGAATAAGAACTCACTTGAGTTCTTTTGGTATTCCGCTCAGAAGTTTTATTGTTTGAATACATTCACTACCACGTTCTTTGTGGTCTACAACCCAGGTATTTTCCATAATCTTTTGATTCAGACCACCTGGCTCTAGGTTCATTTCTGAAACCCATAAGGTATTTGCAGTATACTTTAAGTGATTGTTGTAGTTGTCAAACATAAAGAGGCCTTTGCAGCTGGGAAAGTCCACCTCAAATGGTTATATTGTTTTCTTAGTTATTTGTTCTAATAGCCATTCTCTAGTCTACCACATATCCCCTCTATATACTAGTGTTACATATACAGTTCCATCTTCTAAATAGCCAATAGGAGTGACAAAGTCAGATAAATAAAGTCCCTTTCCATGGCCCTTCTTACACAAGGGTTGCCATTCTAGATAAACCCACAGATAATGTATACTATCATTAGAATTAAATGTGTATTTATCTTGTATGATGGTAAGCGATTGTTGTTTACCACATTCAGGTAAGGCCTTTAGCTTAGGCTTCAAATATTCATCCTAGTTAATAAGCTGAGCCTTGTATAACTCCCAGAGAGGTCGGAATACCTTATCACAATATCTTTTGACATCCTCCCGCTCATGTCCAGCAACATAGACAGCCTGACAGTACTCCTTCCACTTGAAACCCCACTTTTTAAGCCATCTTGCAACCGTATGTTAGGCGGTAGCCAACTCAAAGAACGAGTGAGTCTGTACTAAGGCCCAATACATGAGGAAGTGTTTGCTAGAAAGGCTCACTTGAAATGTCAAGATGGATGTAAATTTAGAAGTGTATTGTATAACGAATATATTGATAAGATCTCTTCTCCATCCCTGATGATGTCTGTAAAGCATGGGAGGCACCTCAATATTTATATTCCACATCTGGGTGTTTGCAGACTATCCATTCCTCCTCCCTTCTCCTGCACGAATTTGGTACACCCTGAAAACCTTTACCCCGCTTGACTCTGATTTTCTCGAACAGCAGTGAGGGTGTCTCACCTCTTTCCTTGCAGTGTTCGCTGTAATTATAGTTACTTGAATCCTTCACTCTGGCAAGTGATTACTGGTTCTATTTCCGCATACGAAGTGATCAGCGTGGATGACAGACTTATCAATGCAGGTGGATTCCTTATCCATTTGCGTTAACCTGCAGAAGGCATGCTCCTGTTTTATCACGGCAATAGCGTTTAGGTCTTATAACGCTCCGAGTTAACCCTGCACACGGTAGGCCTTTATCCGGCTCTACCTTATCATGCCTCAGGATGTGCTCAAAGGATCTTTCCTTGGGTATCGTTCGCTCATCAGGATTTTCCTCTGCCTTCCTCCAGCAACGCACTTGAAGTTCGGTCTTACTACCTGCATGGTAGCCGAGGACTCCTAGTGTAGTAGCTGACCACACCCTAGTTGGCATCCATCGGTTGGCACAGCTGAGGGATCTTTGCCTGTGTTTATCTCCATAACAAAGTGACCCATTCAGTTCGTTCAACCTTGTTACGATAGCCCGAGGTCCTCTCTTGACGACTCAGTGAAAACCCCTTGGTCGGCGACCTTCGGTAGTAACATAAATAAGGGTTTTATGCTGGCATCGCATTGGTAGAAATTTACTCATTCTCCTAATACTCCGGCGGACCGTGGGATTGCATACATGACCCTTTACCGATGATCACGTAACATGCCCATTTCGCCATGCCAGTTCATCTTATGTGTAACAGGAGCTCCCTTCTCTAAGAGTTTAGCTTGAATCTCTACAATCTATATCTGTAACGTGTTCGGGCTGGGCCCTAGTCACGTAGCGGTACGATAGGAGCAGATGGCTGCGTGGTCAACACGAAGCGAGCGCTGCTTGCTAAAGGAGGCTTCGAACGGGGCGTAATTGGAGATCAAAGAAGTAACCGTTCAACCAAGTATATTTAAGAATACCATCTGTCGAAGTCTGCTGTTTCCATCGCGGGAATCAGCGGTCTTTAAATACAGCATATCGCTTAT
>PYWC01000033.1:1638490-1670469 GCA_003182015.1 Tuber magnatum
TCAATTGCCTGCAGTAGGTCGGGCAGCCCAATGGTCGGGCCAACTGATGGATGTCGAGTAAGGAAAAGGACGTCCAAACCGCAGGGTATCACGGCACCAGATACACCTGACCATACTCCTCGTCCGACCCCGGCTCCAAACATTTCCCTGGCAACACCTTCAGTTGCAACTCCCGTACCTCCCATCGCCACCCTAAGACCCACACCTCTGCCAGTTTCGTTGCCGGCTCCAGATACCTTCCCTGCCACAGCATTCCCACCAGCAGTATCGGCTACCCCAGGGTTCCGGCCACTGGGCGCAGCATCACCTGGATTCTTCGAACAGTTAAGACGCCAGGAGGAGCAAACACGAATGGCTCCATCATGAGGGACTCCAATCCCCGGACCTGGGATGCCTGCTCATTCCGTTCCTTGTGTACCGGTCGTCCCCACGGCACCCTCGAGGCCAAGTCTTCCCCCCAGTCTCCCCAGCATCACAAGTGGCGATTCGGACAGCCAAGATGAGTTCGGTCTATTGGGCTGCAAGTCGGAAGAGACCAGGATGCGGTGGATTCATTACCACTCTTATGGGTGTAGAAAGGGACCACGGACCCCGGTGAGGCATAGAAGGAGACAGAAAGAAGGAGATGGACAACCGACATGTGGGTACTGTGGGTCGTGGAGGTACACTGGCCCCCCGATGCAACCCTTGAGTTGTCCCAGGTTGCAGTCTTTTCTGCAGATAACACAGACAGCGCCCAACCCAACTCCTGAGAGTGGGCGATGCCCTGTTCCACCACCGCTATCAGGACTATCAGGGGCTAATGCCCCGGAGGATGGTAACCGGGATGGCCAGGAGGAACGGTTTGATGGGCACAATAGACCCCGGGAATCCCAGGGCGGGAACACCGGAGATAGTGGAGACAGAAATGCCCCACCGGGAGGTGGTACGGTGGGAGCAGGCCGAGATCCAGGGGACTCGGACCATGACAGCTCGGATGATGATAACGAGGGAGATTCTCTCCCGGATTTGACCCCCTTCCTTGGTGCTCGCAAGGATGACTGGAGCAATGAGAAGAAACGACAGTGGGATCGCGGGGCCAAGGGGCTGGCGAGAGGCCTGAGGGGTACTGGTTCGGCTTCTAGGCCAACACCAAGACACCGGTAGAAGCAGGCGGAGAAGCTGAGTGGTATCTCTCCCTCCAAGAGCAAAGTTACAGAACTCGCAAGCTTATTGAGCTTGGTAGAGGTCAAATTTGAATACTTCACGGATTGCAAGTTGACCGACATGGAAAAGGTAAACTTGGTGATCGCTCTTCTTGAAGACTGCACCTGGGCATGGTATCTGGGGTTGCATGGGCACATTAACAAGGAAGCCGCCAAGCGTACTGGCGTCATGGTCAAAGACAGCAACCACTTATGGACATGGAAAGGGTTCCGAGAACGGCTGGAATGAAGTTTCGGCGGAGACCAGGCCGAGCAAGAACTATTCCATCTCGCCTGGCGAGACCTTGTGATGAAGCCCCATCACCGCAAGGAGTACCTGGATAAGATAATTGATTTTATGTATAAGCTTAGCTGTACAGATCCAGTACGGGTACGAGACAAGGTTCGGTCAGGCATCAGAAAAGAGGTTCGGAATGCGTGGGCACTTGAGGAGCCCCATCCGATTGACCTGAACGAGTACCTTGATCTTTTCCGGAATGTTGGGCTCATGCTGGAGGACAACAACCGGTTCAGTAACCGCGTCATCCATCCAGCCCCACGGTCTCAACACGCTCCGAAGAAGGAGGATAGACCCTTGACATCGGGCAGGTTCAAGAAGAAGGAAAAAGGTTGGGGCAAACCAAACCAGAGGTCTGCCAAACCTACTAGCTTCAATGCGGGGAAACAGGCAAAGCCGGCGACTCCTGAGTATGCGATAGTGCATAAGGAAATCCCGTCGACCTTGACCGAATGTCGGAGAAAGCACAACCAGTGCAGCAAGTGTGGACAAAGTGGTCACTTCTGGAGGAAGTGTACCGCCACGTCCCCGGTCTTTAGTTCATCCAAACAGGCTGGCGGGTTGAAACGGTCAGCCGCGGGAAGCGAGCCCACAGGGACAGAAAAGCGACTTAAGTGCCTTGAAGCGTCACCTGTGGCTTCCTCGTCAAAGATACTTGAAGTCCGCCAGGCGTCACCTCAGATCATGGAGGTTGATACTGGCGGATCGGAATAGGTAAGAACCCATTCTGTTTAAGGTGTAACATTATTAACCCATAAGCCATTGTAATGGGGGCACCACTAGGAAGATGGATCCCAAGGTTGTGACCGCACCAAACAACTTCAAACTTATCGCCACAAGTTCACACAAACGTAAGAGTAAAGTAGACGGTAAAACTTAATATCGTTAAGCCTGACACTACACTCAATTAAGGTCTCGAGAGGATTGATTGTTGGAGTAGGAGAGTTCTCGCATAGATGTTCAGGTAGTTTTATCTTATGCCAGAAACTCCCCTATCACTTTACTCCAACTATTCGAGCACACCCTTCTCCACTAAGGGTCGTCCGACACGTCTCCTGGCACCCCTTTCAGGCATGCGTGTGTCGACATTCTCTAGTCGGCGTTCACCATATGTGCATATCGTTTCTGCGGCGCATTTCCATTCTGCCCGCCGGAGTGAAAACCTCTGCGCATCGGGGACTTGCCAGTGGCTAACTGTCAAGACCCCTTGCTGAACTAGACTATCTATGACACCCTTCCCATGCGCGTTGATTTCTTCTTGACGCCGGAAGCTACCGTGAGCGGTTTATCTATCTACTATTTACGAGTCTCGGGCTTCCGGTGTCTTCCGCAGGGTACGGTGGTCCAGGAGTGATCCAATGGGCGCTACCCATGACCACTACCTCGGATACACCTTACCTGCGGTAGGAATCATGCTTTTAGTGTCTCTGCACTTCCCTCTCAGAGCCTATGGCGTTGGGGACATCCTTGGGCGTGGTAGGTGCAAAACGTTCCCAGTCGTCCCGGCACCACCCGGGACTACCTTCGGGACCCCCACGGTTAACTCCCGTTAACTCCGTCAGTTTTGGTCCGTTTTACTCCGAACAACTTGGAGGAGGTACTCCACCTTCCACCCTATGCCCCCTTATATATCCTGCGAACAGCTTACGGTCGACCGGACGGCAGCAACGTATACGGTGTTGCAAGCGGGTCTCCAAAGATCCTCCTTTGCTAGACTGCACACAACTACGCAACCGTTTGCCCATGACGTCCGGGCCTCAAGGCGGGGCCGGAGGGGCATGATAGGAATAATGTCTTCAATTTACAGCTTCTTCGTAGCTGCGTAGCTCGCCCAATAGCATCTCCCGGAACCCCAGATTCCAGTATTATGCATGGTTTCGTGTGACAAACATTCCAGTCATTTTTCCCAAACTCCCCGAGGGACTTCGTATTGGCAGGTAGGGTAACTCAGGCCCTTGAACAGGGTAATCCAAGCCTCAAGGCAGGGTAACCCTGTTCTGAGGGTAGGGTAATCTTGTCCGGTGGACAAGTGGATTTTCTCCTGTTACCCTATCTATCCCACTTCCGGGGATAGACACACTCGGCCTTTCTCTAGTTACCCAGCCTAGCTGTGTATTGGCCCTTCATAGGTCCCTAAGTACGCTGACACCAACCTTGGGCGTAGCCATGTACCTAAATACTTGTGTCCACTAAGTCTGCTCATCTCGGAGCCCGGGCCATCGGGTCTCCGTAGGTCAAGTACTCACTTGCCTGCCGGTTCCTACCAGTTCGCCTCCGGGCTACCTGTATGGGTGTAGGTTCCGGCTGCCATAGCTCACGTATGCTGGGTCGTTACATCACTCCCCTCTTCTCTACGGTCCGTCCCGGACCGTTTAGCGTCGTCTTTTCTTTCCACGACTCGATTCCCCCAAGACCCGATGGTCCCTGGGCTTGGACGGATATCTTTGGTGGAAATCTAGCATGGCCTGTAAGCCTGTCCCTTCTAGCATCTCATAGGGCTCCCACGAGTTCTCCTCAGCTCCATAGCCTTCCCATGAAACCAGGTACTGGACAAAGCGCGACGGAAACTTCGCCTTTGTTCCACCATACCAGCGACTGTCCACAACAGCTTCGATGACGTAACTGGGCTCATTGTCCACGAGCTCGGGGGTAGGGATCTCCTTGATCCTACCCGATTCCGGATCCTCGCGATAGGGTTCCAGCAGCGTGACATTGAAAACCGGGTGGATGCTCCATCGGGTGGGCAATTGGAGTTCGTATGCTCGGGTACCCACCCGACGTTTGACCACGAAAGGGCCAAACATCCGGTGGTCCAGCTTCTCCATGGGACGCTTGGTGCGGATGTTCTTCCGGTTCAACATCACGCGGTCCGCTTTCTTAGCCCGCCCAGCAGCCACATCTTCCAAGGTAACATAGTCCGGGGATGGCAGCCGTTTCTGGTCATGCCATTTCCGCTGCCTTTCCTGTGCCCGTTGAATCGTTTCTCGAATCTGTTGCCAGGTTCCTTCCCATTCCTTAACCAAGAGTTCACTACTTGGGTGTATCCCTTGGTTGTCAGACACAACACCCGACCAGTTTGTCCGTGGGTTGAACCCATAATTGATCTCAAATGGTGACAACCTGGTGGATTCTGATGTTGAGGTGTTATACGCATACTCCGCAAGGGGTAGCAGCGAGACCCAGTCATCCTGTTGATAGGAACAGTAACTACGCAAGTACTGCTCCAGTGTCTGATTAACCCTCTCGGTTTGCCCATCAGTCTCTGGGTGGAATGCAGTCGAAACGTTTAGTTTCACTTGCAGCAAGTGCATCAGACTCATCCAGAACTTGGATGTGAATCGGCTATCTCGGTCGGAGATGATTGACTCTGGCAGTCCATGAAGGCGCCAAACCTCCTTCAGGAATATCAAGGCAAGCTCCTTGATAGGTACCTCAGTGGTCAGGGGTATGAAATGGGCCATTTTCGAAAATCTGTCTACTATGACCCAGATCTTGGTATACCCTTCGGACTCTGGCAGCGCGACAATGAAATCCATTGAAATTGCTGTCCAAGGCCGCATAGGAACATCGATAGGTTCCAGCAGCCCGAACTTCTTGTGCCTGATGGATTTATTTCTTTGGCATGCGTCACATGTCCGCACATAGTCAGTGATATGCTCATCCATCTTAGGCCAGTAGAAGTTAGCCCTCACCCTGCCAATGGTTTTGTAAGTCCCGAAGTGTCCCGCGATTCGAGAGTCATGTTCTGCCTTCATGATTGTCTGCTTCAGATTCTGACCCTTGGGAACATACCACCTGTTCTTGTACAGGAGTAAGCCCTTTTCCGTCGTGAAATGTCGGTCGACCTCTTTGTCACCTGCAGCTGTTGCCTTCAGGATCCTTAAGTACTCCTGGTCTTCGGTTATCGCTACCCGCAACTGATCCAAAAAGGAAGACTTGAGCCGAAATCCCTGGCACACTTGCAACACCTGTGGTCGCAAGATGTCCCGTTCCTGGCTCCCAACCCACTGTCCGGGGCGAAAAAACAACTGTGGCGGAAAATCACTCCCCCCTTCAGGGCGGTAGTCCCTACGCCGTGACAAAGCATCCGCCTTCTCATTCAACCGTCCTTCTCGGTAAACCACCTTGAAGTTAAACGGTTGCAGGAATTCAGCCCAGCGGTGCTGCCTTCGGTTAAGGACCTTGGTACTATTAAAGTACTCCAAGTTCTTATGATCCGTATAGATCACCAATTGGTCCGTTACTGAGCGCAGCAGATGATCCCATTCCTTGAATGCCGCCACGATGGCAGTTATTTCCTTATCATGGACATCATAATTGATCTCTGCTGGGTGAAACTTCCTACTATGGTAGGCCACCGGATGCCATCTCTCATCCTCACATAACTGGGAGAGAATGGCTCCTAATGCAAAGTCACTAGCGTCGGTTTCTAGCCGTGTTGGCCGTTCAGGGTCAAAATGTGCTAGGATAGGTTTGGACGTGAACGCTTCCTTTAAATGATTGAAGGCCTGCTCACATGCAGGTGTCCATTCCCATCGGACATCCTTCTTTGTCAAGTCCGTGAGGGGTTTCGCTATCTTGCTGAACCCTTCTATGAACCGACGATAGAAGTTGGCAAAGCCCATAAAGCTTTGAACGTCGACGACGCATGTCGGAGGTGCCCAGTCTTTGATTGTCTGCACCTTTTCCGACAACATAGAGATCCCCATATCGGAGATCCTATATCCGAGGAATTCAACCTCCCGTTGGTGGAAACTGGACTTCTTCATACTTACACATAGTCTAGCTTTCCGCAATTTCTCCATTACACGCCTTACCATCGCGACGTGCTCTTCCATAGTTTCGGAGTAGATCAGGATGTCATCCATATACGCGATGACTCCTTCATCCATGAGATCTCGAAAGACCTCATTTATCATGCTCTGGAAAGTTGCCGGGGCATTACATAACCCAAACGGCATGACCGTGTATTCATACAGTCCATATCTGCACCGGAAGGCCGTCTTCCATTCCTCACCTTCTGCCATCCTCAGAAGATAGTAGCCGTTTTTCAAGTCCAACTTAGTGAACACAACGGCTTTTCCTAACCTATCTCGCAGTTCATTCATCAGCGGTAGAGGGTACTTGCTCTTCACCGTGATTTTGTTCAGCCCTCGGTAATCTATTACCAGTCTTAATGTACCATCTGGTTTTGGCACAAAGAGGATAGGGGCTGCTGCTGAGGAACTGGATCGCCGTAGCTTCCCCGTTCGCAGCATGTCATTGAGATATTCCCGGAGTGCCTTAAGCTCCTTTTCCGATAACGGATAGATAGGCCCAAACGGAGGTTGAGTCCCGGGTAGCAACTCGATCGTGTGGTCATACTTTGAGTGCTCCGGCAAGGCCTCAATCCGTTCTTGACTGAAGATGTCCCCGTAGTCCTTATACTCAGGGAGTAGCTTGACAGTAATGTCAGCACCTTCCTCATCGGAGAATTGTACAATTCCCAACAGGTACACATTACTAGGGTCTTCAGCTAGCAACTCTTCATCGGTCATGAACACTAACCGCCCCTGCTCTGCCAGGCAATTAGCCTTGCAGAAATCTGAGCGCCAGGTTAGTGATCCTGTTTTCCAATCTATGTCGGGATTATGGTCCTTCAACCAAGACATAGGTAGGTACCCGTCCACCTTGGTGTCGGGCATGTCCGCGACTTCAAACCGCATTTCGTTATGGTGGTCGCCTATTCTCATGTCCAATGATTTGGTATAGTGCAGACCTGACCCCGGAATGTGATTACCGCTTGCGTCGCTTATCGGCACATGTACCTTTCGTCGTACACATGGTGCCTGCGTTTGTTTAACCCATCGGCTACTAAGCACTGGCCCAGTAGCTCCACTGTCGAGTAGCAGGAGCGCCTCAGCGCTTACCTGTCTAGCTCCAATCTTCCAGTCTAGCCTTACCCTCAGGTGGATAGACTTGGTATGGCGAGGCAAGTTATCACGCTTCTGCCTCTTCACTTGTCTTAGGGACTTAGTCATCTTGGCTTACTAATTCTGATCTCTTGCCTTTCGACACAAGAGCGGCCACAACGGGTCGGTAAACGTTAAGGGATTGGGAATCGTTTTATCAATAGCTAGGGTGTTTACTATCACGCCAGCATGATTTCGGGTACTAAACCCTCCTCAGGTAAACTTGATCATAGTATCATTTATTCAATCAAGTCCAGCCTGAACTAATCCCGCTTGTACTAACCATAACAAATTTTCCCGAGGTGGGTAGAGGTCCGCTCTTGGACCGGTTCCAAGCGAAGCAACCTTGCTTCCCCAATGTCGAGCGTCTCCGCGAGCGAGATCTCTCCCAGCCTCAACCGAAAATAATACCCTATGACTTGTCCGTCCCAGTAAAGAAATCCTGAAAGAAATACAAATAACTAGAACAAAGGAAATAACCTGAAAACCCACAAAGGAGAGATCACCCTGTCCACCGCATACGGCCTTCAACATCTATCTGCCCACACCACCTGGGTGTAGTCAGCATCAGGGTCGTTCATGCAGTAGAGGGGTACTTACCCATCCCAGAAGCCACTTCCGGGGCTCCTTTTCATCCATCCCGCAGGGGTCTATGGATACAGGTTATTAAGGTTCTACCTTACACAGAATGGGGTCTTACCTATTCTGAGCCGTCAGTATCAACCTCCATAATCTGAGGTGATGCCTGTCGGACTTCAAGTATCTTTGACGAGGTAGCCGGAGGTGGCGCTTCAATGCGCTTTAGTCGCTTGTCCGTACCTGAGGGCTCGCTTACCGGGGCTGACCGTTTCAACCCACGAGCCTGTTTGGACGAACTAACGACTGGGGACGTCGCGGTGCACTTTCTCCAAAAGTGACCCGTTTGTCCACACTTGGTGCACTGGTTGTGCTTTCTCCGACGTTCGGTCAAAGTCGACGGGATTTCCTTATGCGCCAGGGCATACTCAGAAGTCCCCGGCTTTGCCTGTTTCCCCGCATTGAAATTAGTAGGTTTGGCAGACCGCTGGTTCTGTCTGCCCGAACCTTTATCCTTCTTTTTAAACCTTCCGGAAGTTGAGGACCTATCCTCCTTCTTGTCCGTTGGTTGAGACCGTTGGACAGGGTGGATAACTCGGTTGCTGAACCGGGTGTTGTCTTCCAGTGTGTGTCCAACCTTCCGAAGAAGATCAAGGTAGTCGTTCAAGTCGGTGGGATGGGGCTCCTTCAGTGCCCACGCGTTCCTCACTTCTTGAGTAATGCCCGACCGTACCTTATCTCGTACCTGCACAGGGTCTGTATAGCTAAGCTTATACATATAGTCAATTATCTTGTCCAGGTACTCATCGATGTGATGTGGCTTCATCACTAGGTCTCGCCACTCAAGGAGGGATCGGTCTCGTTCCGCTTGGTCACCGCCGAAACTCCGTTCAAGCCGTTCCCGGAATCCTTTCCACGTTCTTAACGGGTTACTGTTATTAACTGGAACTCCGGTACGCTTGGCTGCCTCCTTATTGATGTGGGAGTGCAGCCCAAGATACCATGTTCGGGCAGTATCTTCTAGAAGGGGGATCACCAGGTTTACCTTGTCCATATCGGTCAACCTGCACCCAGCAAAGTACTCGAACTTAACCTCTACCAGCGTCAAGAAGCTGGCGAGTTCGGTGACCTTTCCCTTAAACGCCGGAATGCCGCTCAGCTTTTCCGGCTTCTTCTGCCGTTGTCTAGATGATGGTCGTGCAGCCGCCCTACTCCGTAGTTCCCTTGACAGCTTCTTAGCACGGCGGTCCCACCGTCGTTTCTTCTCGTCGCTCCAGTCATCCTTGCGAGCGCCGAGAAAAGGGGTCAAGTCGGGGAGAGAATCGGCATCATCATCATCCGAGCTATCATGGTCAGAGTCCCCAGGATCTCCACCTGCTCCCGTAGTACCACCGACAGGTGGTCCATTTCCACCTCCACTACCCCCGGTATTTCCACCTGGGGTCTCGCGGGGTCTATCATACCCATCAAACCTTTCCTCCTGGCCATCCTGATTCCCATCCTCGGGGGGGTTAGCCCCTGATGGTACTGATGCCGGTGGTGGAACAGGTCGTTGCCCACTCTCAGGAGTTGGGTTCGGAGCCGCCTGAGTCATCGCCAGAAACGACTGAAGCTCTGGACAACTCAAAGGTTGCATTGGGGGCCCCGCGTGTCTCCATGACCCACAGTACCCACATGTTGGTCGTCCGTCTCCCTCCTTCTGTCTTCTTCGGTGCCTTACCGGGGTCCGTGGTCCCTTCCTGCACCCGTACGTGTGGTAATGAATCCACCCCATACGGGTTTCTTCCGATTTGCAGCCCGACAGACAGTACTCGTCTTGGCTGTCCGACTCACCACTAGTGATCGTGGGGAGGATGGAGGGAAGAGTTGGTTTTGAGGGGGCAGAAGGAATCACGGGTGCCCAAGGAACGGAACGAGCGGGTGTCCCAGGTCCGGGGATCGGAGTCCCTCGTGATGGAGCCATGGGTGCTCGCTCTTCCTGGCGCCTGACCTGTTCAAAGAATCCAGGTGAAGCCGCACGCAGCGGTCGGTACCCTGGGGTAGCCGATACTGTTGGCGGGAAAGCTGCGACAGGGAAGGTATCAGGAGGGGGCAATGAAACTGGTAAAGGTGTGGGTCTTGGGGCAGCAATAGGAGGTACGGGAGTTGCAACCGACGGTGTTGCAGGGGGGTTAATGGGAGCGGGGGTCGGCCGAGGAGTAGGGTCAGGTGTATCTGGTGCTGTGATACCCTTTGGCTTGGACGTCCTTTTCTTAACCCGACGCCCATCGGTTGGTCCAATCGCCGGACTTCCTGAACGACTGCGGGCGATCGAGGAGGGGACAGACAGCGAGCCTGTTGATGCTCTTGTGAAGGACGAGGTATAACTGTATCCTTCCCCCTTGAGGCTTTCCAACATCCGTATGCCCACGGGGCTTAGGTACGCCCTCCACTGTTCATCCCGGGCTCTCATAGCCAGTTCCATCCCGAAGTTCTCCAGCTTCGTGTGGACAAGTGGGAGTGGGGGCGCCGCCTCTATCATCAGTACGTCATTCTCAGCATCAATACTATAACCTCCCGCGAAGGCCCTTTCCAGCGCTGCCATACGATCCTTCAATGCCTTCTGGTCTCTTAACATTCGCAGGTATGCCTCCTGCTGTACCTTCATCCATTCCACCGCTGCCGTAGTAATCTGTTTACGGAACACCTGCTGCTGCTGGGCATTCCAGTTCTTCAGTTCCCGCTTCGCATCCTCAATCGACTTGGATACCTCCCGGACGATGTAAGGTTCGACGAACTCGCGGGAGAACTCGCTAAAGGGTACTCCTTGCGGTGGAGGAGGGAGCATGTTGTGGACGAGGGCGGCGTCTTGGAAGAACGAAAGCGCCGCAGCGCGAGGGTCTGTAATCATAAGATCAACACATTCATCAGGTAGTTGAATAGGGGCGGCCTCCAGGAGCAATTGGTGACCGTCCCATTCAATACCGCGGACGTCCGCGAACACCGAAGCACGAAATGTGTTGGCGGAGTTCTCGTCAAGGTCAAGGTCTGAATCCGAGTTGGATTCCATTCTAGGTCGACGTTCGATACTAGCCATTGCGCTTTCCACCCTGGGCTACTTGTTCGAGACAAGGTTACCAGTATTCACGCAAGGTCAGTGCCGAAGGTCGAAAAACAATTAATCAGGAGAGGAGTTAAGCGAGGAGCTCGCTTAACGATATACTGTAACGGGGGCACCCCTAGGAAGATGGATCCCAAGGTTGCGACCGCACCAAACAACTTCAAACTTATCGCCAAAAGTTCACACAGATGTAAGAGTAAAGTAGACGGTAAAACTTAATATCGTTAAGCCTGACGCTTCACTCAATTAAGGTCTCGAGAGGATTGATTGTTGGAGTAGGAGAGTTCTCGCATAGACTTTCAGGTAGTTTTATCTTATGCCAGAAACTCCCCCATCAGTTTACTCCAACTATTCGAGCACACCCTTCTCCGCTAAGGGCGGTCCGACACGTCTCCTGACACCCCCTTCGGGCATGTATGTGTCGACCCGCTCTAGTCGGCGTTCACCATATGTGCATATCGTTTCTGCGGCGCATTTCCATTCTGCCCGCCGGAGTGAAAACCTCTGCGCATCGGGGACTTGCCAGTGGCTAACTGTCAAGACCCCTTGCTGAACTAGACTATCTATGACACCCTTCCCATGCGCGTTGATTTCTTCTTGACGCCGGAAGCTACCGTGAGCGGTTTATCTATCTACTATTTACGAGTCTCGGGCTTCCGGTGTCTTCCGCAGGGTACGGTGGTCCAGGAGTGATCCAATGGGCGCTACCCATGACCACTACCTCGGATACACCTTACCTGCGGTAGGAATCATGCTTTTAGTGTCTCTGCACTTCCCTCTCAGAGCCTATGGCGTTGGGGACATCCTTGGGCGTGGTAGGTGCAAAACGTTCCCAGTCGTCCCGGCACCACCCGGGACTACCTTCGGGACCCCCACGGTTAACTCCCGTTAACTCCGTCAGTTTTGGTCCGTTTTACTCCGAACAACTTGGAGGAGGTACTCCACCTTCCACCCTATGCCCCCTTGTATATCCTGCGAACAGCTTACGGTCGACCGGACGGCAGCAATGTATACGGTGTTGCAAGCAGGTCTCCAAAGGTCCTCCTTTGCTAGACTGCACACAACTACGCAACTGTTTGCCCATGACGTCCGGGCCTCAAGGCGGGGCCGGAGGGGCATGATAGGAATAATGTCTGCAATTTACTGCTTCTTCGTAGCTGCGTAGCTCGCCCAATAGCATCTCCTGGAACCCCAGATTCCAGGATTCTGCATGGCTTCGTGTGACAAACATTCCAGTCATTTTTCCCAAACTCCCCACGCGACTTCATGTTGAAAGGTAGGGTAACTCAGATCCTTGAACAGGGTAACGCAAGCCTCAAGGCAGGGTAACCCTGTTCTGAGGGTAGGATAATCTTGTCCGGTGGACAAGTGGACTTTCTCCAGTTACCCTATCCTATTCCACTGTCGGAGATAGACACACTGGGCCTTTCTCCAGTTACCCAGCCTAGCTGTGTATTGCCCCTTCATAGATCCCTAAGTCTGCTGACACCAATCTCGGGTGTAGCCATGTACCTAAATACTTGTGCCCACTAAGTCTGCTCATCTCGGAGCCCGGGCCATCGAGACTCCGTAAGTCAAGTACTCACTTGCCTGCCGGTTCCTACCAGTTCGCCTCCGGGCTACCTGTATGGGTGTAGTTTCCGGCTACCATAGCTCATGTATGCTGGGTCGTTACAGCCATAGACCCCTGAGGGATAGATAGACATAGGCCACGGAGGTGGCTCCGGAGATGGGTAAGTACCCTTCTACCGCATAAACAACCCTGATACTGACTACCCCCAGGTGGTGTGGGCAGGTAGATGTTGTGGGCTGTGCGCCGCGGACTGGGCTATCTCTCCTTTGTTGAGTTTCTGGTTATTTCCTTTGTTCTAGTTATACCTATTTCTTTTAGGATTTCCTTACCTGGATGGGCAAGTCATAGGACATTATTTCGGTTGAGGCTGGTTGAGGTCCTGCTAGGGGAGACGCTCGTCATTGGGGAAGCAAGGCTGCTTCACTTGGAACTGGTCTGACAGCGGACTTCTACCCAGCTTGGGGAAAAAATTGTTATGTTTAGTACAAGCGGAATTGGTTCAGGCTGGACTTGATCAAATAAATGATGCTATTTTCAAGTTTACCTGCGAAGGGTTCAGTACCCGAAATCATGCTACCGTGATAGTAAACATCCTAGTTATTGATAAAAAGACAAATCCCAACCCCTTATCGCTTACTGACCCGTTGTGGCTGCTATTGTGTCGAAAGACAAGAGACTAAAGGGAATTACTAAGCCAAGATGACTAAGTCACCAAGAGAAGCAAATAGGCAGAAGTGTGACAACTTGCCTTGTCATACTAAGTCAATCCACCTGCGGGTCAAGTTAGACTCGAAGATAGGAGCTAGACAGGTTAGCACGGAAGCGCTCCTGCTACTCGATAGTGGAGCTACTGGGCCGGTGCTTAGTAGCCTATGGGTTAAGCAGACTCAAGCACCTTGTGTACGATGAAAGGTACAGGTGCCAATAAGCAACACTAGCGGTAATCACATTCCTGGGTCAGGTCTACACTATACCAAGTCATTAGAAATACGGATAGGTGACCACCACAATGAGATGCACTTTGAAGTCGCAGATATGCCCGACACCAAGGTGGATGGGTACCTACCTATGTCTTGGTTGAGAGACCATAACCCCGGCATCGATTGGAAGAGCGTATCACTAACCTGGCGCTCAGATTTCTGTAAGGCTAACTGCCTGGCAGAGCAGGGGCGGTTCGTGTTCATGACCGATGAAGAGTTACTAGCTGAAGACGCTAGCAATGTGTACTTATTAGGAATTGTGCAATTCCCCGATGAGGAAGGTGCCCACATTACGGTCAAGCTACTCCCCGAGCATAAGGACTATGGGGATATCTTCAGTCAGGAACGGATTGAGGCGTTACCGGAGCACTCAAAGTATGACTATACGATAGAGTTGCAACACGGAACTAAATGTCCTTTTGGGCCTATCTATCCGTTAGCAGAAAAGGAGCTTAAGGCACTGCGGGAATATCTCAATGACATGCAGCGAACGGGAAAGGTACGGTGATCCAGTTCCTCAGCAGCAGCCGCTATCCTCTTCGCCCCACACCCAGATGGTACATTAAGACTGGTAATAGATTACCGAGGGCTGAACAAAACCACGGTGAAGAGCAAGTATCCTCTACCGATGATGAACGAACTGCGAGGTAGGTTAGGAAAAGCCGGTGTGTTCACCAAGTTGGACTTGAAGAACGGCTACTACCTTCTGAGGATGGCAGAAGGTGAGGAATGCGAGATGGCCTCCCGGTGCAGATATGGACTGTATGAATACACGGTCGTGCCGTTTGGGTTGTGTAATGCCGCGGCAACTTTCCAAAGCATGATAAATGAGGTCTTTCGGGATCTCATAGACGAAGGAGTCATCGGGTACATGGAGGAGATCCTGATCTACTCCGAAACTATGGAAGAGTACGTCGCGATGGTGAGGCGTGTGATGGAGAAATTGCGGAAAGCTAGACTATCTGTAAGCATGACGGAGTCCAGTTTCCCCCAATGGGAGTTTGAACCCTGCGGATTCATGATTTCTGATATGGTGATTTCCATGTGGTCAGAGAAGATGCAGACAATCAGGGATTGGGCACCTCCGACATGCGTCATCGACATTCCAAGCTTTATGGGCTTTGTCAACTTCTATCGTCGGTTCATAGAAGGGTTCAGCAAGATAGCGAAACCTCTGACAGACTTGACCAAGAATAATGTCCGATGGGAATGGACACCCGCATGTAAGCAGGCCTTTAACCATTTGAAGGAAGCATTCATGTCCAAACCTATCCTAGCACATTTTGACTCTGAACGGCGAACCCGGATTGCAACCGATGTTAGTGACTTCGCATTAGGAGCCGTTCTCTCCCAGTTCTGTGAAGATGAGAGATGGCATCCAGTGGCCTACCATAGTAGGAAGTTTCACACAGCGGAGATTGATTATGATGTCCATGACAAGGAAATGACAGCCATTGTGGCAGCGTTCAAGGAATGGGATCATTTGCTATGCTCGGTAATGGACCAGTTGCTGATCTATACGGATCATAAGAATTTGGAGTACCTCAATAGTACCAAGGTCCTTAACCAAAGGCAGCACTGCTGGGCTAAGTTCATGCAACTGTTCAACTTTCTGGTGGTTTACCGAGAACGACGGTTGAATGAGAAGGCAGATGCTTTGTCGCAGTGTAGGGACAACCGCCACGAAGGGGGGAGTGATTTTCCGCCACAGTCATTTTTTGTCCCGGACAGTGGGTTGGGAGCCAGGAACGGGACATCTTGCGACCACAAGTGTTGCAGGTGTGCCAAGGGTTTCGGCTCCAGTCTTCCTTTTTGGTTCAACTGTGGGTAGCGATAACTGAAGACCAGGAGTACTGGAGAATCCTGAAGGCAACAGCTACCGGTGACAAAGAGGTTGATGGACACTTCACAACGGAAAAGGGTTTACTCATGTACAAGAACAGGTGGCATGTTCCCAAGGGTCAGGATCTGAAGCCGACAATCATAAAGGCAGAACATGACTCCCGAATAGCGGGACACTTCGGGACTTACAAGACCATTGGCAGGGTTAGAGCTAACTTCTGTTGGCCTAAGATGGATGAGCACATCACCGACTACGTGCGGACATGTCATCCGTGCCAAAGAAATAAATCCATCAGGCACAAGAAGTTCGCGCTGCTGGAACCTATTGATGTTCCTATGCCGCCGTGGACAGCGATTTCAATGGATTTCATTGTCGTGCTGCCAGAGTCCGAAGGGTATACCAAGATCTGGGTGATAGTGGACAGATTCTCGAAAATGGCACATTTCATACCGCTGACCAAGGAGGTACCTATCTAGGAGCTCGCCTTGATATTGCTGCAGAAAGTTTGGTGCCTTCATGGACTCGGAGAGTCAATCATCTCCCATTGAGATAGCCGATTCACATCCAAGTCCTGGATAAGTCTAATGCACTTGTTGCAAGTGAAACTAAACGTTTCGACTGCATTCCACCTTGAGTCTGATGGGCAGACCATGCGGGTTAATCAGACACTGGAGCAGTACTTGCATAGTTACTGTTCCTACCAACAAGATGATTGGGTGTCGCTGTTACCCCTTCCGGAGTATGCGTACAACACCTCGACATCAGAATCCACTGGGTAGCCACTATTTGAGATCAACTATGGTTTTAACCCAAGGACAAACTGGTCGGGTGTCATGTCTGATACCCGAGGAATACACCCTCGCAGTGAGCTCTTGATCAAGGAATGGGAAGGAACCTTGAAAGAGATTCGAGAAACGATTCAATGGGCACAAGAGAGGCAACAGAAATGGCATGAACGGAAGAGGTTACCATCACCAGACTATGTTACCTTGGACGATATGACTGCTGGGCGGGCAAAGAAAGCGGACTGCATGGTGTTAAACCGAAAGACCATTTGCATCAAGCGTCCGATGGGGAAGCTGGACAACCGGATGTTTGGCCCTTTTGTAGTCAAACATCGAGTGGGTAACCGAGGCTACGCACTCCAACTGCCCACCAGTTAGAACATCCACCCTGTTTTCAATGTCATGTTGCTCGAACCTGATTGTGAGGATCCGGCAGGAGGTAGGGTCAAGGAAGTCCCTACCCCGGAACTTGTAGACAACGAGCCCGGTTACCTTATCACAGCTGTAGTGGACAGCCGATGGTATGGAGGGGCAAAGACGGAGTTTCCGTCATGCTTTGTCACGTACCTGGTTTCATGGGAAGGCTATGAGATGGGGGAGAATTCATGGGAGCCCTATGAGATACTAGAAGGGACAGGCTTACAGGCCATTCCTGATTTCCACCAAAGATATCCGTCCAAGCCCAGGGACCATAGGGTCTTCGGGGAATAGAGTTGTGGAAATAAGAGACCATGCTAGGGGTGCGGGACAGACCGTGGAGAAGAGGGTAGTGATGTAACGACCCAGCATACATGAGCTATGGCAGATGGAACCTATACCCATACAGGTAGCCCGGAGGCGAAGTGGTAGGAACCGGCAGGCAAGTAAGTACCTGACCTATGGAGACCCAATGGCCTGGGCTCCGAGATTGAACAGTATTGGCAGGTCAGGGACTTAGGTATGTGGATACACCCGGGAGTGGTGTCAGTGTACTTAGGGACTTCTGAAGGGGCAGTTGCTCAGCTAGGGCAGGTAACTGGAGACAGTTCAGAAAGATCTATCACCTGTGACGGGATAGACAGGGTAACAGGGAACAGTTATCTTGTCCGCTGGACAAGGTTACCCTACCCTCAGAGTCAGGTTACCCTGCCTTGGGGCTTGGGTTAGCCTGCCCAGAGTCCTCAGTTACCCTACCTGTCAATACGAAGTCCCTCAGGGAGTTCGGGAGAATTGACTAGAATGTTTGTCACGCGAAGCCATGCATGATACTGGAATCTGGGGTTCCGGGGGATGCTATTGGGCAAGCTACATAGCTTCGATGAAGCTGTAAATTGAAGACATTATTTCTATCATACCCCTCCGGCCCCACCTCGAGGCCCGGACGTCATGAGGGAACGGTTGTCTAGTTGTGTCCAGTCTAACAAACAGGAATCTTGGGAGACATGCTTGCAACACAGTATACGTTGCTGCTGTCCGGTCGACCGTAAGCTGTTCGCAGGATATATGAGGGGGCATATGCTGGAAGGTGGAGTACCTCCTTCAAGTTGTTTGGAGTAAAAGGGAACAAAGCCGACGGAGTTGCTGGGTGTTAACCGTGGGGGTCCCGAAGATAGTCCCGGGTAGTGCCGGGGCGACTGGGCGAGTTTTACATCTACCAAGCCCGAACGTGCTCCCAACACTATAGGCTCTGAAAGGGAAGTGCAGAGACACTAAAAGCATGATTCCTACCACAGGTAAGATAGATGCGAGGTAGTGGTCTAGGGTAGCGCCCATTGGATCACTTCCGGACTACCATTCCCTACAGAAGACACCGCAAGCGCGAGACCTGTAAACTGTAAATAGATAAACCGCTCACGGTAGCTTCCAGAGTCAAGTAGAGATCAACGCATATGGGAAGGGTATCATAGATAGTCCAGTTCATGAGGTGCCGTGACTGTTAGCCACTGGCAAGACACCGATGTGCGGAAGCTTTCACTCTGGCGGGCAAAATGGAAATGCACTGCGGAAGCGATAACCGCGTAAGGTGAACACCGACTAGAGTGTGTCGGCACATGCATGCCCGAAGGGTGTGCCAGGAGATGTGTCGGACCACCCTTAGCAGAGAAGGGTGTGCTCGAATGCTTGGAGTAAACTGATGGGGGAGTTTCAGGCATAAGATAAAAGTACCTGAAAGTCTATGCAACAACTCTCCTACTCCAACAATCAATCCTCTCGGGACCTTAATTGAGCGAAGCATCCGGCTTAACGATATTAAGTTTTACCGCTTACTCTACTCTTAAACTTGTGTGAACTTTTGACGATAAGTATGAAGTTGTTTGGTGCGGTCGCAACCTTGGGATCCATCTTCCTCGGGGTGCCGCTATTACAGAACCTTCTTGAAACCACATGCATCATACTTTGAAAGGTCGCAGGCGCAGTTAGAAGCCCAAACAACATCACACGGTACTTGCAATGAGTGTATTGTGTGCGGAAGGCAGTTTTCTGCTTGTTGCTCTTTTGTATACTGTAACGACCCAGCATACAAGAGCTATGGTAGTCGGAATCTTGACTCATTCAGGTAGCCAGGAGGGGAACCGGTAGGAACTGGCAGGCAGGTAAGTACTTGACCTACGGAGACACAATGGTCAGGGGTCCGAGGTGAACAGAATTAGCAGGCCAGGTATTTACGTACCTGGGTACACTCAGGAAGTCTTGTCAGCATACTTAGGAACCTCAGAAGGGGCAGTTACTCAGCTAGGCCTGGCAACTGGAGAAAGGACCAAAATGTCTATCTCTGGCAACAGGATAGACAGGGTAACAGGGAAAGGTTATCTTGTCAGCCAGACAAGGTTACCCTACCCTCAGGATCAGGTTACCCTGCTATGGGGCTTGGGCTACCCTGCCCAAAGTCCTGGGTTACCCTATGTTTCAATACAAAATCCCTGGGGGAGTTCAGGAAAAATGACCACAATGTTTGTCACATGAAGCCATGCATAATACTGGACTCAGGGGTTCCAGGAGATGCTATTGAGCAAGCTACACAGATCTGAATAAGCTGTAAACTGGAGACATTATTCCTATCATACCCCTGCGGCCCCGCCTTGAGGCCCGGACGTCATGGACAAACGGTTGTGTAGTTGTGTGCAGTCTAGCAATGATGAATCTTTGCCGACCTGCTTACAACACCGTATGCGTCGCTGCCGTCCGGTCGACCGCAACCTGTTCGCAGGATATATCAAGGGGTATAGGGTGGAAGGTGGAGTACCTCCTCCTAGTTGTTTGGAGTATAGCGGACCAAAACTGTTGGCATTAATGGGAGTTAACCGTCAGGGTCCTAAAGGTAGTTGCGCATAGTGCCAGGGCGGCCGGGAGAGTTTTACACCTATTAAGACCGAAGGTGTCCCCAATGCCATAGGCTCTGAAACGGAAGTGCGGAGACACTAAAAGAATGATTCCTAGCACAGGTAAGGTGGATCCAAGGTAGGGTCCAAGAGTAGTGCCTATTGGACCGCTCCTGGATCACCGTATCCTGGGGAAGACACTGGAAGCCTGAGAACCGCAAATAGGAGACCGATAAACCATTCACGGTAGCTTCCGGAGTCAAGTAGAGATCAACGCATATGGGAGGGGTGTCATAGATAGTCTAGTTCATGTAATGTCTTAACTGTTAGTGACTGGCAAGATGCTGATATGCAGAGGTTTTCCCTCTGGCAGGCGAAATGGAAATGCACCGCAGAAATGATAACTGCCTAAGGTGAACACCCACTAGATTGTGTCGAAACATGCACGCCGGAAGGGTGTGCTAGGAGACCTGTCGCACCGCCCTTAGAAGAGAAGGGTGTGCTCAAATAGTTTCAGTAAACTGATGTGGGAGTTGCTAGCATAAGATAAAACTATTAAAAGGTCTGTGCGAGAACTCTTCTACTCCAACAATCAATCCTCTGCAGACCTTAATTGAGTGAAGCATCAGGCTTAACGATAGTAAGTTTTACCGTTTACTTGACTCTTACATTTGTATGAACTTTTAGCGATTAGTTTGAAGTTGTTCAGTATGGTCGCAACCTTGAGATCCATCTGCCTAGCGGTGCCCCCATTATAGTATATCGTTAAGTGATCTCCTTGCTTAACTCCTTTCCAGATTAATTATATTCCGACTTGTGGCATTGACCTTGCATGAAAACTGGTAACCATGTCTTGAACAAGTAGCTCAGACAGGAAAGCGCAAGGGCTAGGACTGAACTTTGAACTAGAATGGAATCCAACCCGGATTTCCAGCTTGACCTTGGCGAGAACTCCACCAACACATGTCATGCCTCCATTTTCCTGGATGTTTACAGTATTGAATGGGACGGCCACCAGTTACTCTGGGAGGCCGCCTCTATTCAGTTATCTGATGCATGTGTTGACCTTATGATTACAGACCCTCGCACTGTAGTGTTTTCGTTTTTCCAAGACTCCACTCTTGTTCACTATATGAGCCCTCCACTGCCAGGAGGTATCCCCTTTGGTCAATTCTCTGACGAGTTCGTCGAACCTTATATTGTCCGTAAGGTAGCTAAGTTACTCGAAGAAGCCAGGCAAGAGATGAGAAACTGGAACAACCAGCAACATCAGGTATTCTGCAAACTTATTACTACGGCAGCGGTGGAATGGTTGAAAGTGCAGCAGGAGGCATACATGCAAATGCTGAATGATTGAAATGCTTTGAAAGATCATATGGTAGAATTGGCGAAGGCCTTTACTGGAGGGTATAGTATTGATACTGAGAATAACATGCTGATGACAGAGGCAGTGCCCCCACTTCCACTTGTCCATACCAAGCCTGAGAACTTCGGGATGGAATTGGCTATGAGAGCCAGAGACAAACAATGGAGGACGTACTTAAGCCCCGTAGGGATACGCATGTTGCAAAGCCACAATGGTGATGGCTATGGCTATACCCACTCCTTCACGAGAGCATCAACGGCATCTCTATCCATCCCCTCCTCAATCGCCCATAGTCGCTCGGACAGCCTGGCGATTAGACCAACAGATGGGCATCGTGTTAAGAAAAGGACCTCGAAGCCGAAGGGTCTCATGGCACCAGATACACCTGACCCTACTCCTAGTCCGACCCCCACTCCTATTATCCCTTCAGCAACACCATTAGTTGCAACTCCTGTACCTCCCATTGCCGCCCCAAGATTCACACTACTACTAGTTTCGTTGCCCGCTCCTGACACCTTTCCTGCCACAGCCTTCCCCGCAGCGGTATCGGTTACCCCAGGGTTCCGGCCACTACATGCGGCATCACCGGGATTTTTTGAACAGGCAAGGCACCAGGAAAAGCGAGTACCCATGGCTCCATCATGGGGGACCCCAATCCCTGGACCTGGGACACCTACTTGCTCCATTCCTAGGATACCCATGATTCCGGCTGCCCCCTTAAAACCCACTCTTCCCTCTGCGCTCCCCACGATCACAAGCGGCGAGTTGGACAGCCAGGGTGAGTTCTGTTTGTCAGGCTGCAAATTGGAAGAGACCCACATGGGGTAGATTCATTAACACACATATGGGGGCAGGAAGGAACAACAGACCCCAGTAAGGCACAGAGGAAGACCGAACGAAGGAGATGGATGACCAACATGTGGGTAATGTGGGTCATGGAGGCATACTGGGCCCCCCGTGCAACCCCTGAGCTGTGCAGAGCTTCCGGTATTTCTGCGGATAACTCAGGCGGTGTCTAACACAAGTCCTGAGAGTGGACAACATCCTGTTCCACCACTGGCATCAGTACGATCATCGGCTAACCCTCTCAAGGATGGTAAGCAAGAGGGCCAAGAGGAACAGTTTGATAGGTACTATAGACCACGGGGAACCCCAGGTGGTAACGCCGGGGGTAGTGGAGACGGAAATGTGCCACCTGGCAGTGGTACAGCAGGAGCGGGATGAGACCTAGGGGACTTGGACCATGACAGTTAGGATGATGATAATGCTGATTCTCTCCCAGATTTAACCCACTTCCTCGGCGCTCGCAAGGATGACTGGAGCGACGAGAAGAAATGAGGGTAGGACCGCTGGGCTAAGAAGCTGTCAAGGGAACTAGAGAGCAGATCGACCTCATGGCCATCCTTCAGACTGTGGCAGAAGAAGCGGGAAAAGCTGAGTGGCATTCCAGCATCCAAGGGAAAGGTTACCGAACCCGCCACGTTCTTAATGCTGGTGGAGGTTAAGTGCGAGTATTTTGCCAGGTACAGGTTGACTGATATGGACAAGGTAACCCTGGTGATCCCCCTTCTAGAAGACAACACCCGAACATGGTATCTCGGGCTGCACTCCCACATCAACAAGGAGGCAGCCAAGCATACTGGTGTTCCTGTTAATAGCAGTAACCCGTTGAGAACATAGAAAGGACTCCGGGAACAGCTAGAATAGAGTTTTGGCGGTGACCAAGCAGAATGAGACCGATCCCTTGTCGGGTGGCGAGACCTAGTGATGAAGCCACATCACATCGATGAGTACCTGCACAAGATAATTGACTACATGTATAAGCTTAGCAATACAGACCCTGTGCAGGTATGAGATAAGGTACGGTTGCGTATTACCCAAGAGGTTCGGAATGCGTGGGCACTCAAGGAGCCTCATCCAACTGACTTGAACGACTACCTTGACCTTCTTCAGAAAGTTGGACACACGCTGGAAGACACCACGGAGTTCAGCAACCATGTTATCCACCCGGTCCAACGGTCTCAGCCAACAGATAAGAAGGACGATAGGTCATTGAGTTCGGGAAGGTTTCAGAAGAAGGGTAAAGGTTGGGGCGGACAGAACCAGAGGTCTGCCAAACCTACTAACTTCAATACGCGGAAACAGGCAAAGCCGGCGACTTCTGAGTATGCAATAGGGCATAAGGAAATACCGTCGACTTTGACCGAATGTCGGAGAAAGCACAACCAGTGTACCAAGTGTGGACAATTGGGCCACTTCTGGAGAAAGTGTACTGCGGCGTCCCCAGTCGTTAGTTCGTCCAAACAGGCCCGTGGGTTGAAACGGTCCGCCCTGGTAAGCGAGCCCTCGGATACGGAAAAGTGGCTGAAGCGCATCGAAGCGCCACCTCTGGCTTCCTTGTCATAGACACTTGAAGTCCGACAGGTATCAGCTCCAATTATGGAGGTTGATACTGACGGCTCAGAATAGATAAGAACCCATTCTGCTTAAGGTACAACCTTACTAACCCATATCCATAGACCCATAAGGGATGGATGTAAGGAACCCTGGAAGTGGCTTCTGGGATGCGTAAGGACCCCTCTACTGCATGAACGAGCCTGGTACTGACTACACCTAAGGGGTGTGGGCAGGTAGATGTTGCAGGCCGCATGCGGTAGAAGGAACTATCTTTCCTTTGTTAGGTTTCTGGTTATTTCCTTTGTTCTGGTTATACATATGTCTTGCAGGATTTCCTTAGTGGGATGGGCAAGTCATAGGACATTATTACACTTCAGGCTCGGTGAGGTCTTGCTGGACGAGACACTCGACATTGGGGAAGCAAGGATACTTCACTTGGAACCGGTCCGACAGTGGACCTCTACTGACCATGTGGAAAATTGTTATATTTTGTAGAGGCGGAATCGGTTTAGGCTGGACTTCATCAAAATAAACTGTGTTATTTCCAAGTTTACCAGAGAAGGGTTTAGTACCCGAAATCATGCTGGCGTGATAGTAAACACCCTAGCTATTAATGAGACGAATCCCGATCCCTCAATGTTTACAGACCCATTGTGGCCACACTTGTATCGAAAGGCAAGAGACCAAAATTCTTAAGCCAAGATCACAAAGGCCCTCAAACAAGTGAAGAGGCAGAAACGTGACAACCTGCCGCATCACACCAAGTCTATTCACCTGCAGGTGAAGTTAGACTGAAAGATTGGAGCTAGACAGGCAAGTGCAGAAGCACTCCTACTACTCGGTAGTGGAGCTACAGGGCCAGTGCTTAGTAGCTACTAGGTTAAGTGAACCTAGGCACCTTGCTTACGGCGAAAGGTACATGTGCCGATAAGCGACGCAAGCGGTAATCACATTCCTAGGTCAGGTCTGCACTATACCAAATCATTATAGATGAAAATAAGCGACCACCATAATGAGTTGTCCTTTGAAGTCATGGATATACGCAACACAAAGGTGGATGGGTACTTACCTATATCTTGGTTGAGGGACCATAACCCCGACATAGATTGGAAGACTGGATCACTAACCTGGCGCGCAGATTTCTGCTGGGCTAACTGCCCAGCAGGTCAGGGGCGGTTAGTGTTCATGACCTATGAAGAGTTACTAGCCAGTGACCCTAGCAATGTGTACCTGTTGGGAATTGTACAATTCTCCAATGAGGAAGGTGCGAACATTACGGTTAAGCTACTCCGCAAGTATAAAGACTATGGGGATATCTTCAGTCGAGAATGAATTGAGGCACTACCAGAGCACTCAAAGTATGACCACGCGATCGAGTTGCAACCCGGGACTCAACCTTCGTTTAGGCCTATCCATCCGTTATTGGAAAAGGAGCTTAAGGCACTTGGGGAGTATCCCAATAAAATGCTACCAACAGGAAAGCTACGGCGATCTAGTTCCTCCGTAGCAGCTCCTATTCTCTTCACGCCAAAACCTGATAGTACACTAAGACTGGTAATAGATTACCGAGAGCTGAACAGAATCACGATTAAGAGTAAGTATCCTCTAGCATTGATGAAGGAACAGGGAGATAGGTTAGGAAAAGCCGCTGTATTCACCAAGTTGGACTTCAAGAACCGCTACTACCTTCTGAGGATGGCAGAAAGTGCAGAATGAAAGACAGCCTTCTGGTGCAGATATGGACTGTATGAATACACGGTCATGCCGTTTGGGTTATGTAAAACCCCGGCAACTTTCCAGAGCATGATAAATGAGGTCTTCCGGAACCTCATGGATGAAGGTGTCATTGCCTACATAGATGGCATCCTGATCTACTCTGAAACTAGGGAAGAGCCTGTCACCATGGTAAGACACGTGATGGAGAAATTGCGGAAAGCCAGGCGATGTGTAAGTATGAAGAAGTCCAGTTTCCACCAATCGGAGGTCCAATTCATTGCTTACAAGATCTCTGATATGGGGATCTCCATGTTGTCGGAAAAGGTGCAAACAATCAGCGATTGGGCACCTCAGACATGCATCGTCGACGCCCAAATCTTTATGCGCTTTGCCAACTTCTATCGTCAGTTCATAGAAGGTTGCAGCCAGACAGAGGAACCTCTAACAGACCTGATCAAGAAGGACGTTCTATGGGAATAGACACCTGCGTGTGAGCAGGCCTTTAACCATTTAAAGGAAGCGTTCCCGTCCAAACCTATCCTAGCACATTTTGATCCTGAACGGCGAACCCGGCCCGAAACCGAGGCTAGTGACTTTGCATTAGGAGCTGTCCTCTCCCACTTCTGAGGAGATGAGAGATGGTATCCAGGGGCCTACCATAGTTGGTAGTTTCACCCAGTGGAGATTAATTATGACATGCATAACAAGGAAGTGACTGCCATCATGGCGGCATTCAAGAAATGGGATCATCAGCTACGCTCGGTAATGGACCAATTGGTGATCTATACCCATGATAAGAATTTGGACTACTGTAATAGTACCAAGGTCCTTAACCGTAGGAGGCACCGCTGGGCTGAGTTCCTGCAACCGTTTAACTTCAAGGCAGTTTACTGGGAAGGACGGTTGAATGGGAAGGCAGATACTTTGTCATGGCATAGGGACTACTGCCCTGAAGGGAGGAGTGACTTTCTGCCAAAGTCGTTTTTTCACCACAGACGGTAGGTGGGAAGCCGGGAAAATGGGACATCTTGCAACAACAGGTGTTGCTGGAGTACCAAGGATTTCGGCTCCTGTCTTCCTCTTTGGATCAGCTGCGGGTAGCGGTAAAGGAGGACCACGAATACTTAAGAATCCGGAAGGCAATGGCTGCCGGTGACAAGGAGGTCGACCGACACTTCACGACTGAAAAGGGCTTACTGCTCTACAAGGACAGGTGGTATGTTCCCCAGGGTCAGAATCTAAAGCGGACAATCATGCAGAGCAAACATGACTCCCGAGTCGTGTGATACTTCGGGACTTACAAGACCATTGGCAGGGTTAGTGCGAACTTCTATTGGCCTAAGATGGACAGGCACATCACCGACTATATGCGGACATGTGATGTCTGCCAAAGAAATAAGTCTATCAGGCACAAGGAGTTCGGTCTGCTGAAACCTGTTGATGTTCCTATGTGACCATAGACAGCGATTTCAATGGATTTTCATTGTAGCGCTGCCAGAGCCCGCAGGGTATACCAAGATGTGGGTCATAGTGGACAGATGCTCAAAAATGGCACATTTCATACCCCTGACCACTGAGGTACTGATCAAGGAGCTTGCCGTGATGTTCCTGAAGGAAGTTTGGTGCTTTCATGGACTTGCAGAGTCAATCATCTCCGATCGAGACAGCCGATTCACATGCATGTTCTGGACGAGTCTGATATACTTGGAGCAAGTAAAACTAAGTGTTTCGACTGCATTCCACCCCATGACTGATGGGGAAACCGAAAGGGTTAATCAGACAGGGGAGCAGTGCTTGTGTAGCTACTGTTCCTGCCAACAGGAGGATTGGGTTTTGCCACTACCACTTGCGGAGTATAGATACAGCACCTAGACATCAGAATCCATCAGGTTGTCACCATTTGAGATCAATTATCGGTTCAACCCACGGACAAACAGGTCAGGTGTGGTGTCTGATACTTCAGGAATACACCCTAGCAGTGAGCTCCTGGTTAAGGAATAGGAAGGAACCTGGCAAGAAGTTCAAGAAAGGATCCAACAGGCATAGGGAAGAGAACTGAAATGGCACAACCAGAAAAGCCTGCCATCAGTGGACTTTGTTATCTTACAGGATGTGGCGGCTGGGCGGGCAAAGAAAGCGGACCATGTAATATCAAACTGAAAGAATATCAGTACGAAACATCCGATGGAGAAGCTGGACCACCACATGTTTGGCCCTTTTGTGGTCAAACGTTGGGTGGGTACCTGAGCAGATAAACTCCCGCTGCCTACCAGATGGAACATGCACCCAGCTTTCAATTCCACGTTGCACAAACCATATCGCGAGAACCCGGGATCAGGTGGGAGGAAAGAGGTCCCTACCCCGGAACTGGGGGACAATGAGCTAAGTTACGTTATCACAGCTGTTGTGGATAGTCGATAGTACAGAGGAGTGAAGGCGAAGTTTCTGTCATGCTTTGTCCAGTATCTAGTATTATGGGAAGGCTACAGGGCTGTGGAGAATTCATGGGAGCCCAATGAGATGCTAGAAGAGACAGGCTTACAGGCCATTCTGGATTTTTACTAAAGATATCAGTCCAAGCCCAGGGACCATAGTGTCTTGGAGGAAGGGAGTAGGGGAAATGGAAGATGACACTAACAGTCTGGGATGGACCGATGAGAAGAGGGGAGTGATGTAACCACCCAGCATACATGAGCTATGGCAGTCGGAACCTTCACCCATACTGGTCACCCGGAGGTGAACTGGTAGGAACCGGCAGGCAAGTAAGTAATTGACCTACAGAGACCCGATGGCCCGGGCTCCGAGATGAACAGAATTAGCTCGCCAGGTACTTAGGTACCTGGGTAGACCCGGGAAGTGGTGTCTGCGTACTTAGGGACCTCATAACAGGCAGTTACTCAGCTAGGCCAGGTAACTGGAGAAATGACAGAAATGTCTATCTCTGGCAACAGGATAGACAGGGTAACAGGTAAAGGTTATCTTGTCAGCCAGACAAGGTTACCCTACCATCAGGATCAGGTTACCCTGCTATGGGGCTTGGGTTACCCTGCCCAAAGTCATGGGTTACCCTACCTTTCAATACGAAGTCCCTCGTGGAGTTTGGAAAAAATGACTGCAATGTTTGTCACACGAAGCCATACATAATACTGGACTCAGGGGTTCCGAGAGATGCTATTGGGCCAGCTGCACAGTTCCCAAGAAGCTGTAAACTGGAGACATTATTCCTATCATAGCCCTGCGGCCCCGCCCTGAGGCCCGGACGTCATGGGCAAATGGTTGTGTAGCTGTGTGCAGTGTAGCAATGAAGAATCGTTGCTGACCTACTTGCAACACTGTATGCATTGCTGCTGTCCGGTGGACCGCAGGCTGTTCGCAGGATATAGAAGGGGGCATAGGGTGGAAGGTGGAGTACCTCCTCCAAGTTGTTCTGAGTAAAGCGGACCAAAACTGACAGAGTTAACGGGTGTTAAACATCGGGGTCCGAAAGGTAGTCGCAGGTGGTGCCAGGGGGGCTGCGAGAGTTTTACACCTCTCAAGACCGAAAGTGTCCCCAACGCCATAGGCTCTGAAAGGCAAGTGCAGAGACACTAAAAGCATGATTCCTACCACAGGCAAGGCGGATCTGAGGTAGGGGCCATGGGTAGCGCCCCTTGGACCCTTCCCCTATCACCAGATCCTGCGGAAGACACCGGAAGCCTGAGAACCGCAAATAGTAGACAGACAAACTGCTCATGGTAGCTTTTGGGGCCAAGTAGAGATGAATGCATATGGGAACGGTGCCATAGGTAGTCTAGTTCATGTAACATCTTAACTGTTAGTGACGGGCAAGATGCTGATATGTAGAGGTTTTCAATCCGGGGGGCTAAATGGAAATGCACCCCAGAAACGATAACCGCAAAAGGTGAACTCTGGCTAGGGTGTGTCAAGACATGCATGCCTGAAGGGTCTGCCAGGAGACGTGTTGGACCACTATTCGCGGAGAAGGGTATGCTCACATGGTTGGAGTAAACTGACAGAGGAGTTCCTGGCATAACATAAAACTACCAAAAAGTCTATGCCAGAACCCTCCTACTGCAACAATCAATCTTCTGGAGACCTTAATTGAGTGAAGCGTCAGGCTTAATGACATTAAGTTTTACCATTTACTTTACTCTTACATTTGTGTGAACTTTTGGCGATAAGTTTGAAGTTGTTCGGTGCAGTCGCAACCTTGGGATCTATCTTCCTAGGGGTGCCCCCGTTACATATACATATCCTGTGGTACCCATCCTTTAGGTCCCACTTGGTGAAGATACCCGACTGGACTACTCGATCCCTGAGTTCACTCATGAGTGGTACAGGGTGTTCCTTGGCAATTGTAACCTTCTTAAGCCTCTGGTAGTCTACACACAGTCTCAGCTGCCCATCAGGTTTTGGTACAAACAGTATTGGTGTACCTGCAGGGGACTGGCTTGGTGTTATTTCCTCTTCATGTACCATCTTGTCAAGGTACTCTCGCAATGCCCATAGTCCTTTTTCAGACAATGGGTATATTGGCCCCCATGGGGGCTTCTTGCCTTCAACGACCTTGATCTCATAATCAAAGGTGTTATGATTTGGGAGCCATTCTGCGGCCTGAGGCAGGAAGATATCAGCATACTCCTGGTAGTGTTTTGGCAGTGTTTTCATGACTATTGCCTCTGGGTCTTCTGGGCCTGCAATTCAGCTCACGTATCTTGCTGCCGGGTCTGAGGCCACTATGTCGTCCCACTCAATGCAGATCCCTCCATCTTCTGGTTCCCGGTGTTGCTTGTAGTACTCTGCCTGGAACATCTATCTGCTAGCATCTCCTATGAATGATAGGGGGTGTTGGCGGTGCCACCAACTAAATAGAATTATTCAGTCATAGATCCCCTAGCTCATGACTTCACATGTGATTTCCGAACAATGATGGTTAGCCCCAATTTCAAGCATGATAGGGGTTGTATAGCACCTTCCTGCATTCTACGATTGTGCTCTATCAAACCCAGTTATACTAACTAGGGTGTCTTGTGGTATCGCTCCTAGGCCCAGTTTCTGGATTAGTCCTTCTCCTATAACCAAGATCTGCGAGCCCGAGTCTAATTACATGCGAATCAATAGTCTTTCTCCTTGAATTCTCAGTTGGCCTGTAACTTGTAGGCACTCATAATGTATAGGCATTGGGACTTGACTTTGCTGTCGCTTTGATTCCCCTGTAGGGTTACCCTGTCTTTGTTTAACAGACATTCTATTTTGGGTATTCGATAATCTTGGGTGTTTGTTATTGTACCCACACATTTGCAGCCATTTAGGCCTCCACAGACAAACTTTGTCCCGGATGTGTGGGTCTTCTTTCTTGCCTTCTTTCCCATCAATGATGATATTTAATTATACCAGTCTATGCCACCAGTGCATAGATGAGGGAGCGACCTTTCTAACCTGGCCTTAGGTGTTCGACTCCTGCTGTTGCATACCATTTAAGGCAGGCACACTCTCCTTTGTCTCGCCTAGCAACCTGCAGCCTACCCACTCGCCATCGCTGATAGTGCTATCCTGGTGATTGGGGAAGCGGCTTCAGGTATCCTGCGCAATCCTGACTCATTTCCTGTACATGACCTATAGAGAAAAGAGTTGGGGTGTCCTGAGTTGCCCCCCATAACAGTTCTCTCTTCAAGATTCCCGGGGTTGAAGCTTCTCTATCCAGGGGGGAATATAAAGTCTTGCGGTCCCTTGTCTAGGTCAGGGGTTATTCGTAATTGCGTCCCCGGGAGATGGGTTAACTTTCTCTACTATACACATGTTTCTATACCTTTCACACTTCTGTCCCTGCCCACGCTCAGTGCCCAGTCAGTACGGGTCATTGACATTCTTGAATCAGCTATTACTCTAGGTCGGAACGCAGGTCATGGTTTTTATACAGGGCTACTTGTTGTTAGACTGTAACAGGGGCACTCCTAGGAAGATGGATCCCAAGGTTGCGACCACACCGAACAACTTCAAACTTATAGCCAAAAGTTCACACCAATGTAAGAGTAAAGTAAATGGTAAAACTTAATATCCTTAAGCTAGACGCTTCCCTCAATTAAGGTCTCGAGAAGATTCATTGTTGGAGTAGGACAGTTCTCGCATAGACTTTCAGGTAGTTTTATCTTATGCCAGAAACTCCCCCATCAGTTTACTCCAACCATTCGAGCACACCCTTCTCCATTAAGGGTGGTCCGACACGTCTCCTGGTACACCCTTTGGGCATGCATGTGTCGACACACTCTAGTCGGCGTTCACCTTATGCAGTTATCATTTCTACAGTGCATTTCCATTTTGCCTGCCGGAGTAAAAACTTCTGCAAATCGGTGTCTTGCCAGTGGCTAACAGTTAAGGCACCTCATGAACTAGACTATCTATGACACCCTTCCCATGTGCATTGATCTCTACTTGACTCCGGAGGCTACCATGAGCGGTTTATCGATTTACTATTTGCGGGTCTTGGGCTTCCGGTGTCTTCCACATGGCATGGTAGTCCAGTAGTGATCCAATGGGCACTACCTATGACCACTATGTCGGATCTACCTTACCTGTGGTAGGAATCACGCGTTCCGTGTCTCTGCACTTCCCTTTCACAGCCTATTGAGTTGGGAGCACGTTCGGGCTTGGTAGATGTAAAACTCTCCCAGTCACCCCGGCACCACCTGGGACTACCTTCAGGACCCCTACGGTTAACATCCGTTAACTCCGTCAATTCTGGTCCATTTTGCTCCCAACAATATGGAGGAGGTACTCCACCTTCCACCCAGTGCCCCTGTAATGGGGGCACCCCTAGGAAGATGGATCCCAAGGTTGCGACCGCACCAAACAACTTCAAACTTATCGCCAAAAGTTCACACAGATGTAAGAGTAAAGTAGACGGTAAAACT
>PYWC01000033.1:1680434-1717879 GCA_003182015.1 Tuber magnatum
AGGGAAGTGCAGAGACACTAAAAGCATGATTCCTACCACAGGTAAGGTAGAGCCGGGGTAGTGGTCATGGGTAGCACCCATTGGATCACTCCTGGACTATCGTGCCCTGCAGAAGACACCGGAAGCCCGCAACCCGTAAAGAGTAACTAGATAAACCGCTCACGGTAGCCTCCAGAGTCAAGTAGAGATCAATGCATATGGGAAGGGTGTCATAGATAGTCTAGTTCATGCGGCGTCTTGACTGTTAGCCACTGGCAAGACACCGATACGCAGAAGTTTTGACTCTGGCGGGCAAAATGGAAATGCACCGCAGAAATGATAACCACATAACGTGAACGGCGACTAGACTGTCGACATATGCATGGCCGAAGGGTGTGCCAGGAGACGTGTCGGACCACCCTTAGTAGAGAAGGGTGTGCTCCAATAGTTGGAGTAAACTGATGGGGGAGTTTCTGGTATCAGATAAAACCACCTGAAAGTCTATGCAAGAACTCTCCTACTCGAACAATCAATCCTCTCGAGACCTTAATTGAGTGAAGTGTCAGGCTGAACCATATTAAGTTTTACCGTCTTCTTTACCCTTACATCTGTGTGAACCTTTGGCGATAAGTTTGAAGTGGTTCGGTGTGGTCGCGACGTTGGGATCCATCTTTCTAGTGGTGCCCCCATTAGAGTATACTATTAAGCGAGCCCCTCGCTTAACTCCTCTTCTAATTAATTGTTTTTTGACCTTCGGCACTGACCTTGGGTGAATACCGGTAACCTTGTCTAGAACAAGTAGCCCAGGATGGAAAGGGCAATGGCTAGTACCGAACTTCGAGCTAGAATGGAATCGAACTCAGATTCAGACCTCGAACTTGACGAGAACTCCGCCAACACATTTCGTCCGTCGGTTTCCGCGGATGTCCACGGTATTGAATGTCACGGTCACCGGTTGCTTCTGGAAGCCGCCCCTATTCAGTTACCTGATGAATGTTTTGATCTTATGATTACAGAGCCTCACGCTGTGGCGCTCTCGTTTTTTCAAAATTCCACCCTCGTCCACAATATGCTCTCTCCCCCGCCAGAAGGGGTACCATTTAGCGAGTTATCCCAGGAGTTCGTCGAACCTCACATCGTCTGGGAGGTATCCAAGTTGATTGAGGACGCGTAGCGGGAACTAAAGAACTGGAATGCCCCGCAGCAGCAGGTGTTCCGTAAACAGATTACTATGGCAGCAGTGGAATGAATGAAAGTACAGCAGGAGGCATACCTGCGAGTATTAAGAGACCAGATGGCATTGAAGGATCATATGGCAGCGCTGGAAAGGGCCTTCGCAGGGGGTTATAGTATTGATGCTGAGAATGACGTACTGATGATAGAAGCGCCACCCCCACTCCCACTCGTCCACACGAACCCGGAGAACTTCGGGATGGAACTGGCTATGAGAGCCCGGGATGAACAGTAGAGGGCCTACCTAAGTCCCGTGGGTATGCGGATGTTGGAAAGCCTCAAGGGTCAAGGCTACAGCTATACTTCGTCCTTCACAAGAGCATCAACAGGCTCTCTGTCCGTCCCCTCCTCAATCGCCCATAGTCATTCAGGAAGTCCGGCGATTGGACCAACCGATTGGCGTCGCGTTAAGAAAAGGATGTCGAAGCCAAAGGGTATCACGGCAGCAGATACACCGGACCCTACGCCGCGGCCGACCCCTGCTACCATTAACCCTCCTGCAACACCGCTGGTTGCAACTCCCATCTCTCACAGCGCTGCCCCAATNACTAAGTCTGCTCATCTCGGAGCCCGGGCCATCGGGTCTCCGTAGGTCAAGTACTCAGTTGCCTGCCGGTTCCTACCAGTTCGCCTCCGGGCTACCTGTATGGGTGTAGGTTCCGGCTACCATAGCTCCTGTATGCTGGGTCGTTACAGCCCCCTTGTATATCCCGCGAACAGCCTAAGGTCGACCGGACGTCAGCAACGTATATGGTGTTGCAAGCATGTCTCCAAAGATTCCTGCTTGCTAGACTGCACACAACTACACAACTGTTTGCCCATGACATCCGGGCCTCAAGGCGGGGCCGGAGGGGTATGATAGGAATAATGTCTTCAGTATACAGCTGGATCGAAGCTGCGTAGCACGCCCAATAGCATCCCCCGGGTCCCCAGATTCCAGTATCATGCTGTAACGACCCAGCATACATGGGATATGGCAGACGGAACCTATACCCAAACAGGGAACCAGGAGGCGAACTGGTAGGAACCGGCAGGCAAGTAAGTACTGGACCTATGGAGATCCGATGGCCCGGGCTCCTCGAATGAACAGAACTGGCTGGTCAGGCACTTAGGTACCTGGATACACCTGGGAGCAGTGTCCTCGTACTTATGGACGTCTGAAGGTGCAGTTGCTCAGCTAGGCCGGGTAACTGGAAAAATGTCAGCAGCGTCTGTCTCTAGCAACGGGATAGACCAGGTAACAGGGAAAAGTTACCTTGTCCACCGGACAGGTTACCCTACCCTCAGGATCAGGTTACCCTGCCGCGGGGCTTAGGTTACCCTGCCCAAGGCCCTGAGTTACCCTACCTTTCAATACGAAGTCCTATGGGGAGTTCAGGAAAAATGACCGCAACGTTTGTCACGTGAAGCCATGCATGATACTGGAATCTGGGGTTCAGGAGAATGCTATTGGGCGAGCTAAGTAGCTTAAAAGAAGCTGTAAATTGAAGACATTATTCCTATCATACCCCTCCGGCCATGCCTTGAGGCGCGGACGTCATGGGCAAACGGTTGTGTAGTTGTGTGCAGTCTGGCAAAGAGTAATCTTGGGGGACATGCTGGCAACACCGTATACGTCGCTGCCGTCCGGTCGACCGTAAGCTGTTCGCGGGAGATACAAGGGGGCATAGGGTGGAAGGTGGAGTACCTCCTCCAAGATGTTCAGAGTAAAACGGACCAAAACTGACGGAGTTAACGGGTGTTAACCGCGGGGGTCCCGTAGGTAGTCCCGGGTGGTGCCTCGGTGACCGGGACAGTTTTACACCTACCAAGCCCGAACGTACTCCCAACACTATAGGCTCTGAAAGGGAAGTGCAGAGACACTAAAAGCATGATTCCCACCACAGGCAAGGTAGATCCGAGGTAGTGGTCTTGGGTGGCGTCTATTAGATCACTCCCGGACTACTGTGCCCTGCGGAAGACACCGGAAGCCCGGGACCCGTAAATAGTAAATAGGTAAAGCGCTCACGGCAGCCTCCGGAGTCAAGTAGAGATCAATGCATATGGGAAGGGTGTCATAGATAGTCTAGTTCATGCGGCGTCTTGACTGTTAGCCACTGGCAAGACACCGATACGCAGAAGTTTTGACTCTGGCGGGCAAAATGGAAATGCACCGCAGAAATGATAACCACATAACGTGAACGGCGACTAGACTGTCGACATATGCATGGCCGAAGGGTGTGCCAGGAGACGTGTCGGACCACCCTTAGTAGAGAAGGGTGTGCTCCAATAGTTGGAGTAAACTGATGGGGGAGTTTCTGGTATCAGATAAAACCACCTGAAAGTCTATGCAAGAACTCTCCTACTCGAACAATCAATCCTCTCGAGACCTTAATTGAGTGAAGTGTCAGGCTGAACCATATTAAGTTTTACCGTCTTCTTTACCCTTACATCTGTGTGAACCTTTGGCGATAAGTTTGAAGTGGTTCGGTGTGGTCGCGACGTTGGGATCCATCTTTCTAGTGGTGCCCCCATTAGAGTATACTATTAAGCGAGCCCCTCGCTTAACTCCTCTTCTAATTAATTGTTTTTTGACCTTCGGCACTGACCTTGGGTGAATACCGGTAACCTTGTCTAGAACAAGTAGCCCAGGATGGAAAGGGCAATGGCTAGTACCGAACTTCGAGCTAGAATGGAATCGAACTCAGATTCAGACCTCGAACTTGACGAGAACTCCGCCAACACATTTCGTCCGTCGGTTTCCGCGGATGTCCACGGTATTGAATGTCACGGTCACCGGTTGCTTCTGGAAGCCGCCCCTATTCAGTTACCTGATGAATGTTTTGATCTTATGATTACAGAGCCTCACGCTGTGGCGCTCTCGTTTTTTCAAAATTCCACCCTCGTCCACAATATGCTCTCTCCCCCGCCAGAAGGGGTACCATTTAGCGAGTTATCCCAGGAGTTCGTCGAACCTCACATCGTCTGGGAGGTATCCAAGTTGATTGAGGACGCGTAGCGGGAACTAAAGAACTGGAATGCCCCGCAGCAGCAGGTGTTCCGTAAACAGATTACTATGGCAGCAGTGGAATGAATGAAAGTACAGCAGGAGGCATACCTGCGAGTATTAAGAGACCAGATGGCATTGAAGGATCATATGGCAGCGCTGGAAAGGGCCTTCGCAGGGGGTTATAGTATTGATGCTGAGAATGACGTACTGATGATAGAAGCGCCACCCCCACTCCCACTCGTCCACACGAACCCGGAGAACTTCGGGATGGAACTGGCTATGAGAGCCCGGGATGAACAGTAGAGGGCCTACCTAAGTCCCGTGGGTATGCGGATGTTGGAAAGCCTCAAGGGTCAAGGCTACAGCTATACTTCGTCCTTCACAAGAGCATCAACAGGCTCTCTGTCCGTCCCCTCCTCAATCGCCCATAGTCATTCAGGAAGTCCGGCGATTGGACCAACCGATTGGCGTCGCGTTAAGAAAAGGATGTCGAAGCCAAAGGGTATCACGGCAGCAGATACACCGGACCCTACGCCGCGGCCGACCCCTGCTACCATTAACCCTCCTGCAACACCGCTGGTTGCAACTCCCATCTCTCACAGCGCTGCCCCAATACCCACAACTTTACCCGTCTCATTGCCCGCTCCTGATACCTTTCCTGCCACAGCCTTCCCGCCAGCAGTATCGGCTACCTCAGGGTTCCGACCACTGTGCGCGGCATCACCTGGACCTTTCGAACAGGTAAGGTACCAGGAAGAGCGAGTACCCACAGCTCCAGCACAACGAACTCCATTCCCCGAACCTGGGACACCTACGCAGTCCATTCCTGGGGCACACATGATTCCCTCTGCACCTTCGAAACCGACTCCTCCTTCTGTGCTCCCCACAATCACAAGTGGTGAGTCGGACAGCCAAGACGAGTTTTGCCTGTCGGGATGCAAATCGCAAGAAACTTGTATGGGGTGGATTCATTACCACATATATGGGTGCAGGAAGGAACAACAGACCCACGTAAGGCATCAAAGAAGGCAAAAGGAAGGAGATGGACGGCCAACATGTGGGTATGGTGGCTCATGGAGGCACGTTGGCCCCCCGATGCACCCTCTGCGCTGCCCAGAGCTACGGGCATTTCTGCCGATAACTCAGATGGCGCCTAACCCAACTCCGGAGAGTGGGCGACGCCCTGTTCTACCACCGGCATCAGTACCATCAGGGGTTAACCCCCCCAGGGATGGGAATCAGGATGGCCAGATGGAACTGTTTGATGGGTATGATAGACCATGGGAGACACTAGGCAGAAACGCCGGGGATGGTGGAGACGGAAACGCGCCTCCAGGAGGTAGTACAACCAGAGCGGGAGGAGATCCAGGGGACTCCGACTATGACAGTTCGGACGATGATGATGCCGATTCTCTCCCTGATGTGACTGTCTTCCTTGGCACTCGCAAGGAAGATTGGAGTGATGAGACGAAACGAGGGTGTGACGGCCACGCTAAGAAGCTACAATGGGAATTCGGGAGCAGATCGACCTCACGGCCATCCTCCAGACAGCGGCAAAAGAAGCCGGAGAAGTTGAGCGGTATGCCGGCGTTCAAGAGAAAGCTTACTGAACTTGCAAGCTTCCTAACGCTAGTGGAGGTCAAGTTCGAATACTTTGCGGGGTGCAGGTTGACCGATATGGACAAGGCAAACCTGGTGATCCTCCTCTTAGAAGATAGCGCCCGAACATGGTATCTCGGGCTGCACTCACACATCAACAAAGAGGCAGCCAAGCGTACTGGCGTTCCTGTTAACAGCGGTAACCCATTGAGAACGTGGAAAGGATTGCGGGAACGACTGCAACCAAGTTTCAGCGGCAAGCAAGCGGAACAAGACCTATCCCTTCTCGAGTGGCGAGACCTGGTGATGAAGCCAAATCAAATTGAAAAGTACCTGAACAAGATAAATGACTACATGTATAAGCTTAGCTATACAGATCCAGTACAGGTACGAGACAAGGTACGGTCGGGTATTACCCAGGAGGTTCGGAATCCGCGGGCACTGAGGGAGCCCCATCTAACCAACTTGAACGGCTACCTTGATCTTCTGCGGAAAGTTGGACAAACACTGGAAGACAACACCCAGTTCAGCAACAAGGTTATCCATCCTGTCCAACTCTCTCAGCCAATGCAAAGAAAGAACGATAGGTCATCGACTTCCCGGAGGTTCAAGAAGAAGGAAAAAGGTTCGGGCAGACCAAACCAGAGGTCTGCCAAACCTACTAATTTCAATGTGGGGAAACAGGCAAAGCAGGCGACTTCTGAGTATGCAATAGCACATAAGGAAATCCCGTCGACTTTGACCGAACGTCAGAGAAAGCACAACCAGTGCACCAAGTGTGGACAAAGTGGTCACTTCTAGAGGAAGTGGACCGCCATGTCCCCAGTCGTTAGTTCATCCAAACAGGCTCGTGGGTTGAAACGGTCAGCTCCAGAAAGCAAGCCCACAGGGACAGAAAAGCGGCTAAAGCGCATTGAAGCGCCACCTCCGGCTTCCTCGTCAATGATACTTGAAGTGCGCCAGGCATCACCTCAGATCATGGAGGTTGATGCTGACGGATCAGAATACGTAAGAACCCATTCCGTTTAAGGTGTAACCTTATTAACTCGTAACCAGAGACCCCTGAGGGATGGATGGACATGAGCCACAGAGGTGGCTGCGGAGATGGGTAAGTACCCTTCTACCGCATAAACGACCCTGATACTGACTACACCCAGGTGGTGTGGGCAGGTACATGTTGTGGGCCGTGCGCGGTGGACTGGGCTATCTCTCCTTTATTGGGTTTCTGGTTAGTTCCTTTGTTCAAGTTATACGTATTTCTTCCAGGATTTCCTTAGCTGGATGGGCAAGTCATAGGACATTATTTCGGTTGAGGCTGGGTGAGGTCCTGCTCGCGGAGATGCTCGACATTGGGGAAGCAAGGCTGCTTTACTTGGAACCGGTCCGACAGCCGACTTCTACCCGCCACCGCGCAAAAAATTGTTATATTTAGTACAAGGGGAATTGCTTCAGGCTGGACTTGATCAAATAAAAAATGCTATTTTCAAGTTTGCCAGCGGAGGGTTCAGTACCCGAAATCATGCTGGCATGATAGTAAACATACTAGCTATTGACAAAAAGACAAATCGCAATCCCGCAACGTTTACCGACCTGTTGTGGCCACTCTTGTGGCGAAAGGCAAGAGACCAAAGGGAATTACTAAGCCAAGATGACTAAGTCATTAAGACAAGTGAAGAGGCAGAAGCATGACAACTTGCCTCGTCAGAATAAGTCAATCCACCTGCGGGTCAAGTTAGACTGGAAGATAGGAGCTGGACAGGTTAGCGCGGAAGCGCTCCTGCTACTCGATAGTGGAGCTGCTGGGCCGGTGCTTAGTAGCCTATGGGTTAAGCAGACTCAGGCACCTTGTTTACGACGAAAGGTAGACGTGCCGATAAGTAACGCTAGCGGTAATCACATTCCTGGGTTAGGTCTACACTATACCAAGTCATTAGAAATGCGGATAGGTGACCACCGCAATGGGATGCACTTTGAAGTCGCAGATATGCCCGACACCAAGGTGGATGGGTACCTACCTATGTCTTGGTTGAGAGACTATAACCCGGACATAGATTGGAACACCGGATCATGAACCTGGCGCTCAGATTTCTGCAACGCTAACTGCCTGGGAGAGCAGGGGCGGTTAGTGTTCATGACCGATGAAGAGTTACTAGCTGAAGACCCTGGTAATGTATACCTATTGGGAATTGTACGATTCTCTGATGAGGAAGGGGCAGACCTTACGGTTAAGCTACTCCCTGAGTATAAGGACTATGCGGATATCATCAGGCAAGAACGGATTGAGGCGTTACTAGAGTACTTGAAGTACGACCAGACAATCGAGTTGCAACCCGGAACTCAACCTCGATTTGGGGCTATCTATCTGGTATTGGAAAAGGAGCTTAAGGCACTGCAGGAATATCTCAATGACATGCTGCGAACAGGAAAGCTATGGCCATGCAGTTCCTCAGCAGCAGCCCCTATCCTCTTCCTGCCAAAACCAGATGTTACACTAAGACTGGTAATAGATTACCGAGGGCTGAACAAAATCACGGGGAAGTGCAAGTATCCTCTATCGTTGATGAAGGAACTGTGAGATAGGTTAGGAAAAGCCGTTGTGTTCACCAAGTTGGACTTAAAGAATGGCTACTACCTTCGGAGGATGGCAGAAGGTAAGGAATAGAAGAAGGCCTTCCGCTGCAGATATGGACTACATGAATACACGGTCATGCCGTTTGGGTTGTGTAATGCCCCGGCAACTGTCCAAAGCATGATAAAGGAGGTCTTTCGGGATCTCATGGACGAAGGAGTCATCCCAGACATGGATGACACCTTGATCTACTCTGAAGCTATGGAAGACCATGTCGCGATGGTGAGACGTGTGATGGAGAAATTGTGGAAAGCTAGATTATGCGTAAGTATGGAGAAGTCCGGTTTCCACCAATGGGAGGTTGAATTCCGCGGATACAAGATCTCCGATAGGGGGATCTCTATGTTGTCGGAGAAGGTACGACAATCAGGGATTGGGCACCTCCGACATGCATCGTCGACATTCAAATCTTTATGGGCTTTGCCAACCTCTATCATCGGTTCATAGAAGGTTTCAGCAAGATAGCGAAACCTCTGACGGACTTGAGAAAGAAGGATGTCCGATGGGAATGGACACCTGCATCTGAGCAGGCACTCAACCACTTGAAGGAAGCGTTCACGTCCCAACCTATCCTGGAACATTTTGACAATGAACAGCCAACCCGGCTGGAAACTGACGCTAGTGACTTGGTATTAGGAGCCGTTCTCTCCCAGTGCTGTGAAGATGAGAGATGGTATCCAGTGGCCTACCATAGTAGGCGGTTTCACCCAATGCACATTAATTATGATGTCTATGCCAAGGAAATAACGGCCATTGTGGCAGCGTGCAAAAAGTAGGATCAGTTGCTACGATCAGTAACGGACTGGCTGGTAATCAAGAGGGATCATGAGAAGTTGGAGTACGTCAATGGTACCAAGGTCCTTAACCGAAGGTAGCATGGCTGGGCTGAGTTCCTACAACCGTTTAACTTGCAGGTGGTTTACCGAAGATGACGGTTGAAGGGGAAGGCAGATGCTTTGTCGCAGCGTAGGGACTAGCACCCTGAAGGGGGGAGTGATTTTCTGCCCCAGTTGTTTTTTCGCCGTGGACAGTAGGTTGGGAGCCGGGAACAGGACATCTTGTGACCACAAGTGTTGCAGGTGTGCCAAGGATTTTGGCTCCAGTCTTCCTTTTTGGATCAACTGCGGGTAGCGATAACCGAAGACCAGGAGTACTTAAGAATCCTGCAGGCAACAGCTGCCGGTGACAAAGAGGTCGACCGACATTTCACGACGGAAAAGGCCTCACGCCTGTACAAGAACTGTTGGTATGTTCCGAAGGGTCAGGATCTGAAGCAGACAATCATGAAGGCAGAACATGACTCCCGAATGGCTGTAACAGGGGCACCCCTAGGAAGATGGATCCTAAGGTTACGACCGCACTGAACAACTTCAAACTTATCGCCAAAAGTTCACACCAATGTAAGAATAAAGAAAACAGTAAAACTTAATATTGCTAAGCCTGTCGCTTCACTCAATTACGGTCTCGAGAGGATTGCTTGTTGAGGTAGGAGAGTTCTTGCATAGACTTTCAGGTAGTTTTATCTTATGCCAGAAACTCCCCCATCAGTTTACTCCAACTATTCGAGCACACCCTTCTCCGCTAAGGGCAGTCCGACACGTCTCCTGACACCCTCTGCGGGCATGTATGTGTCGACACACTGTAGTCAGTGTTCACCTTATACGGTTATCGTTTCTGTGGCGCATTTCCATTTTGCCCGCCCGAGTGAAAACATTTGCGCATCGGCATCTTGGTAGTGGCTAACAGTCAAGACGCCGCATGAACTAGACTATCTATGACACCCTTCCCATATGCATGGATCTCTACTTGACCTCAGAAGCTACCGTGAGGGGTTTATCTATCTACTATTTACGAGTCGCGGGCTTGCGGTGTCTTCCGCAGGGTACCGTGGTCCCGGAGTGATACGATGTGCGCTACCCACGACTACTACCTCGGATACAGCTTACCTGCAGTAGCAATCATGCTTTTAGTGTCTCTGCACTTCCCTTTCAGAGCCTGTGGCGTTAAGGACATCTTTAGGCGCAGTAGGTGTAAAACTTTCCCAGTCATCCCGGCAGCACCCGGGACTACCTTGGGGACCCCCACGGTTAACTCCCGTTAACTCCGTCAGTTTTGGTCCGTTTTACTCCAAACAACTTGGCGGAGGTACTCCACCTTCCACCCTATGCCTCCCTGTATATTCTGCGAACAGCCTACGGTCAACCGGACGGCAGCGATGTATACGGTGTTGCAAGCAGGTCTCCAAAGATTCCTCTTTGCTAGACTGCACACAACTACACAACCGTTCGCCCATGACGTCCGGGCCTTAAGGCGGTGCCGGAGGGGTATGATAGGAATAATGTCTCCAATTTCCAGCTTCTTCGGAGCAGCGTAGCTCGCCCAATAGCATCTCCCGGAGTCTCAGATTCCAGTATTATGCATGGCTTCGCGTGACCAAAATTCCGGTCAATTTTCCCGAACTCCCAGGGGGACTTCGTATTGAAAGGTAGGGTAACTCAGGACTTTGGGCAGGGTAACCCAAGCCTCATGGCAGGGTAACCTAGTCCTGAGGGTAGGGTAACCTTGTCCGATGTACAAGAAGACTCTCCCCAGTTACCCGGTCTATTCCGTCGTCGGGATAGACACTTCTGACCTTTCTCCAGTTACCCTGCCTAACTGAGTAACTGCCCCTTCAGAGGTCCCTAAGTACGCTGACACCGCTGCCGGGTGTACCCAGGTACCTAGGTACCTGACCAGCCACTTCTGTTCCTTCTCGGAGCCCGGGCCATCGGCTCTCCATAGGTCAAGTACTTACTTGCCTGCCGGTTCCTACCAGTTCGCCTCCTGGCTACCTGTATGGGTATAGGTTCCGTCTGCCATAGCTCATGTACGTTGGGTCGTTGCAATGGCGGGACACTTCGGGAATTACAAGACCATTGGCAGGGTTAGGGCTAACTTCTATTGGCCTAAGATGGATGAACACATCACTGACTAGTTGCGGACATGTGATACGTGCCAAAGAAATAAATCCATCAGGCACAAGAAGTCCGGGCTGCTGGAACCTATTGATGTTCCTATGCGGCCGTGGACAGCGATTTCAATAGATTTCATTGTAGCGCGGCCAGAGTCCGAAGGGTATACCAAGATCTGGGTCATAGTGGACAGATTCTCGAAAATGGCCCATTTCATACCCCTGACCAGTGAGGTACCTATCAAGGGGCTTCCCTTGATATTCCTACAGGAAGTTTGGCCCCTTCATGGACTCCCAGAGTCAATCATATCCGACCGCGATACCCGATTCACATCCAAGTTGAGGATGAGTCTGATGCACTGGTTGCAAGTGAAACTAAACGTTTCGACTCCATTCCACCCTGCGACTGATAGGCAGACCGAGAGGGTTAATCAGACAGTAGAGCAGTACTTGTGCAGTTACTGTTCCTACCAACAAGATCATTGGGTTTCACTGCTACCCCTTGCGGAGTATGCGTACAACACCTCCACATCAGGATCCACCAGGTTGTCACTATTTGAGATCAACTATGGGTTTAACCCAAGGACAAACTGGTCCGGTATCGTGACTGATAACCCAGAAATACACCCTAGTAGTGAGCTGTTGGTTAAGAAATGGGAAGGAACCTGGGCAGACATTCCAGAAACGATCCAACGGGCACAGGTAAGGGATCAGAAATGGCATGACCAGAAAAGGTTGCCATCACCGGACTGTGTCACCCTGGAGCATGTGGCTGCTGAACGGGTAAAGAAAGCGGACCGCGTGATGTAAAACCGAAAAAACGTCTGCACCAAGTGTCCAATAGAGATGCTGGACCACCCTGTGTTTGGGCCTTTCGTGGTCAAACGTCGGATGGGTAACCGGGCCTACGGACTCGAACTGCTCCCTAGATGGAGCATCTACCCGGTTTTCAACATCACGTTGCTCGAACCCTATCGCCAGGATCTGGAAGCAGGTAGGGTAAAGGAAGCCCCTACCGCGGAACTTGGTGACAAGGAGTCCGGTTATGTTATCGAAGTGGTTGTAGACAGTCGATGGTACGGAGGAGCAAAGACCAAGTTTCGGTCACACTTCGTCCAGTACCTGGTTTCATTGGAAGGCTACACGGCTGAGGAGAACTCATGAGAGCCCTATGAGATGCTTGAAGGGACAGGCTAACAGGCCATTCGGGATTTCCACCAAAGATAAGCATCCAAGCCCAAGGACCATAGGGTCTTGGGGGAATCGAGTTGTGGAAACAAACGATGACGCTAAACGGTCGGGGACGGACCGTAGGGAAGAGAGGATTGATGTAACGACCCAGCATACATGAGCTATGGCAGACGGAACCTATACCCATACAGGGAGCCAGGAGGGGAACTGGTAGGAACCAGCAGGCAAGTAAGTACTTGACATACGGAGACCCAATGGCCCAGGGTCCAAGAATGAACAGAATTGGCTGGTCAGGGACTTAGGTACCTGGATACACGCGGGAGCGGTGTCAGCGTACTTAGAGACGTCTGAAGGGGCAGTTGCTCAGCTAGGCCGGAGAACTGGAGAAAGGTCAGAAGCATCTATCTCCGGCAACGGGATAGGCAAGATAACGGGGAAAAGTTATCTTGTCCACCGGACAGGTTACCCTACCCTCAGGATCAGGTTGCCCGGCCATGGGGCTTAGGTTACACTGCCCAAGAGCCTGAGTTACCCTACCTTTCAATACGAAGTCCCACAGGAAGTGCGGGAAAAATGACCGAAATGTTTGTCACGCGAAGCCATGCATGATACTGGAATCTCGGGTTCCGGAGTATGCTATTGGGCGGGCTGCATAGCTTCGATGAAGCCGTGAATTGAACACATGATTCCTATCATACCCCTCCGGCCCCGCCTTGAGGCCCGGACGTCATGGGCAAACGGTTGTGTTGTTGTGTGAAGTCTAGCAAGGAGGAATCTTTGCAGACATGCCTACAACACCGTATACATCGCTGCCGCCCAGTCGACCGCAGGCTGTGCATAGGATATACAAGGGGGCATAGGGTGGAAGGTGGAGTACCTCCTCCAAGTTGTTCGCAGTAAAACGGAACAAAGCTGACGGAGTTACCGGGTATTAACCGTGGGGGCCCCGAAGCTAGCCCCGGGTGGTGCCTGGGCGACTGGGAGAGTTTTACACCTACCAAGCCCGAACGTGCTCCCCACGCTATAGGCTCTGAAAGGGAAGTGGAGAGACCCTAAAAGCATGATTCCTACCACAGGCAAGGTAGATCCGAGGTAGTGGTCATGGGTAGCGCCCATTGGATCACTCCTGGACTACAGTGCCCTGCGGAAGACACTGGAAACCCGAGACCCGTAAATAGTAAATAGATAAACCACTCAAGGCAGCCTCCAGAGTCAAGTAGAGATCAATGCATATGGGAAGGGTGTCATAGATAGTCTAGTTCATTAGGTGCCTTGACTGTTAGCCACTGGCAAGACACAGATGCGCAGAGGTTTTCACTCCTGCGGGCAAAATGGAAATGCACCGCAGAAACGATAACGGCATAAGGTGAACACCGACTACAGTGTCGACACATGCATGCCGGAAGGATGTGCCAGGAGACGTGTCGGACCAGCCTTAGGGGAGAAGGGTATGCTCGCATGGTTGGAGTAAACTGATGGGGGAGTTTCTGGTAGCAGATAAAACTACCTGAAAGTCTATGCGAGAACTCTCCTACTCCAACAATCAATCCTCTCGAGACCTTAATTGAGTGAAGCGTCAGGCTTAACCATATTAAGTTTTACCGCCTTCTTTACTCTTACATCTGTGTGAACCTTTGGCGATAAGTTTTAAGAGGTTCGGTGCGGTCGCAACCTTGGGATCCATCTTCCTAGGGGTGCCCCCATTACACATGCATGGCTTCGCATGACAAACATTCCTGTCAATTTTCCCGAACTTCGCGAGGGACTTCGTATCAAAAAGGTAGGCTAACACAGGACTCTGGGCAGGGTAACACAAGCCCCAAGGCAGGGTAACCTGATCCCGAGGGTAAGGTAACCTTGTCCAGCAGACAAGATAACCTTTTCCTATTACGCTGTCTATCCCGTCGCCAGCGATAGATCTTTCTCACCTGTCTCCAGTTACCCGGCCTAGCTGACCAACCGCCCCTTCAGAAGTCCCTAAGTGCGCTGACACCGCTCCTCTGTGTATTCAGGTAGCTAAGTTCCTGACCAGCCAATTCTGTTCATTCTTGGAGCCCGGACCATCGGGTCTCTGTAGGTCAAGTACTTACTTGCCTGCCGGTTACTACCACTTCCCCTCCTGGCTACCTGTATGGGTATAGGTTCCATCTGCCATAGCTCATGTATGTTGGGTTGTTACACAGACCTATCCCCCTTCTTGATCCGACAACTCCCAAAGTCTAGGTGCTGGTAGCCCATGGGTTTGGTTCATCACTAGCCTTCTGCTGGTATTCTGAACCTCCATGTTTCGGGGCCTAAACTTCCTTGCTTTCCACTGTCCTATTGTTGCGACAATGGCTTCCTTCCTACAAGTTCCTCACTTGTGGTTGTGGAGTCCGCACTGGGTGCAGCTTGTATTTTTCCAGCGTTGGTCGCCCAAGCTTTGGAGTATTCCCTTGTGAGCTTTCTTCCAGTCTGTATGCTCAACCCCTTGGATCTTGCTCAGTTTGTTGGCCTGGGGAAACCGTGCTGACTTGCAAGTTCCAGCTGCTGTCTTCCTCTAGGACTTGCTAGGTCGCCCTTCTTCCTTTCCTTACTCAGGCTTCTTTTCTCTGTTCTCCCATCGTCCTTTCAATGGCCTGGAAGAACCCGACCAGCTTGACAGATTCTCTCAATATTTCTTTTCGCTGTCGTGAAAAGCTTCCTCCTGGTTGCCGTCTCCTCCAAGGTGCTCCAGCCATTCGCTTTCAGTTTCATATCACTTATGAGACAGCCATCTCAATATTGCTCTAGGTAGTTGGTCCTCGACTATCTTCCTCTACGCCGTTCCTTGCAGCTTGGCCTTGATGTTCAAATTTCAATCGAGAGAAGGTACTAGTCGATGACCTTCTCATACTGGATTTTTCCCATCTGTCCCAAATCTTTCGGGTCCTCATTGATCGTTAAGAATCACATGATTATTTCCTGCCAGAACTCTTCTCAAGTCAGCAATTGAGGACAAGTGGCATACCCTTCGCGCCCTTCTATGCTCTTCCTAAACCAGCTGCTGCAAGGTGTTATGTCAGTACCCTTTGTTCTTCACAGGGCATATACAATTCTGTCCTTATCCTCCATCCACAGCATGGGATTTCGGCAAAAGTAGTTCAGGCATCCCTGTAGCCAGGTCATTATATCCTGGTAGGACTTCACCTCATATACGAAGAGAGGGTCAGCGGGCTTCTTCTGATGCAAAGCAGTTTGTTGGGCCAACCTCTTGGCCAGCTGCAGCATCATTTGGTGTTCCTCCTCTTCCTTAGCTATCCATGGCCTTTCCAAGGACAGTGTTCCCAGCCGGCAGCTTGGTCCTTCCCGACCATTATCCATCCCATCATCTCCTGGGTCCAGGTCTCCTGCCCCTCTAGCCACATTGAGACATGCCATAGTCCTTTCCCGGACACTCTGTATGGTGTCTGGCTAAGTGTCTCTTTCTGCGGGCCCCTTCTGTTTGCATTGTTTGGATGGACCCAACCGTTCTCTCCCGTTTTCTCCATCATAGGTTGATCCCCGCTGATGCTATCCTAACGCTGTTTGTACCAGCATGGTCATTTCCCTCATCGACTTAGCAAATGTCTGGGTCATGCTCTGCTACATGTCCCTGAGCCCTGTCGTTACCTTTTTATCGAGGGTCTGTAGCTCTGTAATGAACTGCAGTTCCCAGGTCCCCTGATGTCGTCATTCCTCATCTAACCTCTTCCGCAGTTTATCCAGGCTAGTATAGACCTCTTGATCTCTATTCACTGATTATTGGATGGTGCGTCCCAGGTCCTGATACAGCTGTCCACTCACTACTGCCTGTTGTTCTGATCGCTCATGCATGTGGACGAGTACAGCTTCTATCTCTCCCTTAAATCTGGTCATTTCTGCTATAACTTCTCTTTCCAATTTCCTGCTCTTATTTTGCCAGAGCGCCAATTCCTCTCCAACCAGCTTCTCGCCATTCAGAGGTCATTCTCTTACTTGAGCAAGACCTTCTGCTGTTTCCTTTCCCTCATCTGACAGGGTCCTATAGGCAACCATCAAGTCATTCTGGGTTTGTGTGATGATTTGGTCCAATTGGCTGATTATTGTCCCAATGTATGCCATGAAGGCACCCAAGTCGGTAGTGCCTGAGGGAGTTGGGGTTCCAGAGCATGACCTGTGCCCACTTGGTCTTTTCGTGACATGGTGGGTAGGGCCCCTGAGTACTGGTGGCCCTGACAGATTTCTAGATGTAGGTGTGGAACCTGGTGGTAGTGGTGGAATGTCACCTCCTGGTAGTGCTGGCAGTAGTGGAAATGGGCTATCTTGGCCTGGTCCCCATGCACTGATCAGCCATTGGTGTTTCTCAGTGCACAGCATGTCTGTATTGCTAGAATCCTCAGATGTCTCTGTGATCCTTGGTTGCAACACCGTGTCTTCCCTCTGTATAAGTGTGAGGGTTTTGATGGCCCACTTGATCCCATGATCAATAAACCAGAAGAGAACATTTTCGTCTTCAAAAGGTTCACTCAGGGTGAGATCAAACCCGATCTTGGATATGTGTGGGTTTTGGTAGAGGTAGTTTTGGAATAGGTAGTGGAGGGCGTTAGATACGCCATCCTCCAGGCTCATTTAAGTATGTGGTTGTGAGCCTCAGTAGTGTAGAAGATATCAATATGTTGTTAGGCGGTAGCTGACTCCAAGAATGAGCGAGTCTCTACTGAGGCCTGATATGTGACAAAGTGTTTGCTAGAAAGGCTCACTTGAAATATCAAGATAGAAGTAAATTTAAAAGTGTATCGTGTAATGAATATATTGATAAGATCTCTTCTCCATCCCTAAAGATGTCTATAAAGCGTGGAAGGCACCTTGATATTTATATTCCAGGTCTGGGTGTTCGTGGACTACCTATTCCTCCCACTTTCTCATATGAGAATTTCGTAGACCCTGAAAACCTTTACCCCGCTTGAATCTGATTTCCTCCAACAGCAGAGAGGGTGTCTCACCTCTCTCCTTGCAGTGTTCGCTCTAATTGCAGTCACTTCAACCCTTTCACTGTGGCAAGTGGTTACTGGTTCTATCTCTGCATACGAAGTGATCAGCTCCAATGACAGACTTATCAATGCAGGTGCATTTCTTATCCATCTGTATTAACCCACAGGAGGCATGCTCCTGTCTTGTCATGCTAATAGCGTTTAGGTCTCGTTACGCTCAGGGTCAACCTTTCATGCAGTAGGCCTTCATCTGGCTCTATCTGGTCATGCCTCATGTTGTGCACAAACGATCTTTCCTTAGGCATTGTCCCCTCATCAGGATTTTCCTCTGCATTCCTCCACTAATGCACTTGAAATTAGGTCTTACTGCCAGCATGGCAGCCGTGAACTCCTAGTGGAGTAGCCAACCACCCCCCAGTTGGCATCCATCCGTTAGTGCAGTTGAGCGATCTTTGCATGTTTTTATCCTCACAACCCACTAACCGATTTAGTTCATTTGACCTTGTCGAGATAGCCGACAGTCCTCTCTTGAGGACTCAGTGAAAACCCCTTGCTCAGCAACCTTCGGTGGTGGCGTAAAAGACAGTTTTGTGCCAGCGTCGTATTGGTAGAAATCAACTCATTCTCCCAATACTCTGGTGGACTCTGGGATCGAGCACATGACCTTTTGCCGATGATCACGTGACATGCCCATTTTGCTATGCCGGGTCGTCTTCTGTATAACACTGTAATTAATAGAATAGCTTTCTCCCCCTCTCTTACCACATTTGCCAGAAAGTAGTTGCTAATGTTATCATTACTATCCTGCCAATATTGGGTTACCGCTCTTGCCAAACCACCTGCAGTTAATTTTATATAAAACAATTAGGATCTATATTATTCACTGGTTGATTCTAGATTCATAGATAATTGCAGACATTAAACTTGCTATTGACAACAGACAACCTCACTGCCAAGGTCCGTTCAAAGTGCTGGATTTCAACAAATTTACTAAGTACTACACAGTTAACATGGACGGCAAAACATACTGGAAGGATATAGGTGTCTTCCACTCTACCTCAGTAAAATATTACCACCCAAATAAGGACTAAAGATTCCCTAGACATGCCCATACTCGCTCTACCCAGATGGTAGTAAAGGAAAACCCAGGGTGGGAACTTGAGAAGATCTTCGACAACAGAAAAGAATACAACAATAACAAATACCTAGTGAAATAGAAAAGAAAGCCACAAAGCGAAGACTGTAGGGAATCTCGGGAAAGCTACAAGTACAGCATGGAATTGGTAAATAAGCAGTAGGAACACAACAAAGAGGGAATGCTACTGAATATACAATGGATCTCAATAGGAATTACAAGGCTAGCCATGAGACACTAGTTGCCAGGATTACCCAATACCTCCTGGTTAGGAAAAAGGTTATTTCAGCACCAACAAAGCAAGACCTCTGTGCAGCTTGCTTTAATAGCAAATTCGAATCGACCGGTGGGGAGCAGGAAGCAATGGAGGATGCAGCATACAACTACTACCAGAACCTAACACCCCTCTATCTGAAATGATAACAATGTCAAACTATGTGGAACTTAGTATAGTGTAGGGCTACTAGCTTGTAGGACGGTTTATGAATCATAGTACTATCCGATCTACTGAATATTTCTCTAAAATCTGGTATTCTTCCTGTCACGAATGGGGGATATAACCAGGATCGGTACTAGGTTATATTTTATGTTTGGTTTCACAGTATCATTTGATACTTGCATTGTTTCGTGAGCTATCAGTTGATAGACAAAATGTTTATGTTTGGTTTCACAGAATTATTTGAAACTTGTATTGTTTCATATGGTATCAGTTGATACACATGTTGTTTTATGTTTGGTTTCACAAGTATTGTTTGATACTAGTATTGTTTCGTGTGCTATCAGTTGATACACAAAATCTTTTGAAATATCACTCATACTGGGGATAAGCGATATACTATATTTAAAGACTGCTGATTTCCACGATGAAAACAGCTGACTTCAACTAACAGTATTCTAAATATACTTGGTTGAATGGTTACTCCTTTGATCTCCTATTACATATTCTCGAAGCCTCCATTAATTAAGTAGTACATGCTTCTTATTGATCAAGAAGCCATCTGCTCCTATCATACCACTACATGACTAGGACCCAGTCCGAACACGTTACATTTTTTTAACCTCCGCAAGTAGTTAGAAACCCATTTGGACGAGGTCTGATCAACCTACGAAGCATTCAACCCAAAGCTGGCAGTGGGGAGGGGCAGAACCAAGGAAGGTTCAGCTCCACCAACACTACACAATTGAGTTATTAGAGACTCAGAGTGGGAAGCAAGTCCTACGAGAAGGTCTAACCAACAGAAAACAACCCCGCAAATAGCAAGGGCCGAAGAAGGACTTTGCGATTGATGAGGCAGGAAGGCAGATAGCACGAGACCTAGTCACGCAGACCTTTTGCGAATTGACCGATGAGGTAGCAAAGGCAGCAACACGCCTTCCTGGACTTTTCCCCATGAGCCCCAGCAAAGACAATGCAATGGCACTACCCTCAAAGGAATGAAGCTCCCCTGTCTGTACCTTGGAGAAGGAAGACGACGACGAAAGAGAAGCAGGACAATCTATAGCAGGATCCCCAAATGAATTACCAAATGACCCATCAGACAATTCATCTGACAACAGCTCCAGCAGGGAAGAGTCCAAACATAGTATATTGGAAGGAGAATGCGCTGTACCACGTGGCCTAGCGGCTGGGTGAACAGGGTCTAAGATCAAGGTTCCCCTTCCTCCCACCTTCTCAGGTGAAAAAGAAGACCTAAAACCCAAGGCACTTGACCGATGGGTAACAACCACTTCCTAATATCTCACCCTGCATGATGTGGACAAGACTAAGGAAGGGAGTGGAGTATATTTTGCAGGTTTCTGTATAGGAAAAGCAGAAGAAGCATATCGCCAAGCGATGAACCACTATGATAGCAAAGAGAAGATATGAGGAACGATCCTGGTAAGGTACCTGAGGGACGGATTCCAATCCTCACAAAACATGGAAGAACTGTAGAAGAAGTTCAATGATATCGAACAAGTACAAAACAGAAAAACAGACAGAATAACCTTGGTAGCATTGGATCTTTTAATGTACCATGGACGGTTACCCAGTGGAACAGTGTTGTAGTATATACTGTGGCAGAGGTTGTATAAAGCAATGCATTCCAGACAACGGCAGGAGGTGGAGCCCATGCAAGAAGGAGATTCCTTGGAGAAAATCATTAACCAAGCAGAACACAAGGATGCTATCCTTTATGAGACTGGAGTTTACTGAACACAAGTACCGCTGTGACTGAGCAGTAAAGAATCTTCCTTGCATGACAATGCAAGAAAGAAGCAACCATACCACAAAGATTCAAAGGATAAAAAGGACAAGAAGTGGAAAAGACATGATGAAGGTATATGTTTCCAATGTGGGAAAAAGGGGCACTACGCAAAGGGCCGCTATACCAAGAAAGGAAAGGGAAAAATAGCAAAATGAGATACTAGTACAAATTACATGGAAGCAACTGAATATAAGGAAGTTGAAATCAACACAGTGGAAATGGAAAGCGTTCAGATGCAACTGACATTGGCGATTAAGCCCCGTGATGCACTAGCAGGAACAATCCCCATAGAGGGTTATCCAGCAAAGGTACTGTTCGATACGGGAACAATCGGTTGTACCATAGTCATCACTACCTTTGTCACTACCCATGGCATATCCACAGACCCTCTACCTCAACCAACAACAGTAAACATGGCCATAAAAGGATCCCGCTCCTCAAGCCACAAGAAATGTGGACTGACCTTTGGGATCGGGAAAAAAGAAATGGATAAATCAGCAGATGTTGGTAGAAAACCTGGCCAAATACGATGCCCTGATCCGAATGCCATTCCTAAAAAGACACAATACTCTCACCAGATGTGGGGACAGAGCCATGGAGTTTCCTGATAACAAACTGCGTGTACTATGCAAACCAACAAGTGGGGAATTCTGAGCGGCTGTTTTAGATGCCACATCAGCAACATTGTTGGGATAATACAGGGATGTATGCCCAGAAAAAGTTGCTGAAACACTACCCCGCATAGGTAAGATTAACCACTACATTCAACTAAAGGATCCAACCGACCTAAGAAACCAACCAACATACTTGATTCCAGAAGTATACAAGGAGAAACTCATGAATTGTGTAACCGGTATGGGTAATAGGTTATTTTTATGTTTGGTTTCACTGTATCATTTGAGACTTGTAGTGTTTCATGTACTATGAGGTGATACACATAATTTTTTATATTTGGTTTCACAATATCATTTGATACTTGTATTGTTTCCTGTGCTATCAGTTGATACACAGAATGTTTTATGTTTGGTTTTACAGTATTGGTTGATACTGGTATTATTTTGTGTGCTATCAGTTGATACACACAATGTTTTGGAATATCGCTCATACTGGATATAAGCGATATACTATATTTAAAGACCTCTGATTTCCACGATAGAAGCAGCAGACTTCAACTGATAGTATTGTAAATATACTTGGTTGAACAGTTAGTTCTTTGATCTCCTATGACACCCTCTTGAAGTCTCCTTTAGTAAGCAGTGCTCGCCTCTTATTGATCCAGAAGCCATCTGCTCCTATTGTACCACTATGTGACTACGGTACGGCCCGAACATGTTACAAACTAGATAGAGGAGAAATTGTGGGCCAGAGTAATTGTACAACAGAAAGTTCCCAGAGCAGCATCTATGTTTGTACAACCAAAGTTAGAGGAAAGAATTCCGCCCCCCGGTAGATTTCAAACTTTGAACTGAAAACACAATCATGGATAGTCCATCCATTCCGAACCAACAGCAAATCCTAAACTGAATTGGAAGAGCAAAATTCAGAAGTCAGATTGACCTAAGTAATGCATACTTTCAAACATGGGTAGACAAAGACAACGTTAAGTTCAACTCATTCAAGATCCTGTTTGGAGGATTTGTCAGCAAAGTGATGCTACAAGAACATATGAACACACCAGCAACCTTTATATGGATAACATAAGACCTCTTGAACGAATTCCTACATCCTTTTGTATGGGTATACATTGCTGCTGGTCTCATATTTTTCAGACATATCAGAGGAACATGAAGGGCACATACGCTAGGTATATGACTGGCTCAGAGAAGCAAAATTATATAGAAGCAAGAAAAAATCAGTAGTGTTCCCAGATAACTTGGAAGTACGAGGACACATAGTCGATGAAGAAGGAATCCATGTCTCTCTCCAGAAAATATCGTCTATTGCAGGTTGAAAGACACCTCAAAACAAGAAAGAATTGCAACGCTTTCTAGGAATAGTAAATTATATGGCCCAGTTCCTCCTACACTCTGTGACCCTAATGGTACCATTAACTGACCTAACGGGAAATACTGAATTTGTATAGACAACCATGTAGTAGACCACATTCAAAATGGTCATGGAGCAAATTGTTGACTACCAAGTCATGCGGCCAATAGACATCTGAAGCAAGGATCCAATCTGGTTAGTTACGGACGCCTCAGATTTGGGAATAGGAGCATGGGTAGGACAGGAACCCAGGTATGAGATGGCTCGACCAACCGCATTGTACAGCAGGAAGTTCACCCATGCAGTGACAATTTATAGGACTACCGATAAAGAGGCCCTAGTAATAGTGGAGGCACTCAACTGGTTCCACAATGTACTAATAGGAAATATGTTCATGCCAGTAACGGACCACCAGCCGCTGACATATCTACGAACTGTAAACAACCCCAGTAGCAAGCAGGGTAGATGACTCAGTGCCTTGGGAAAATACGATACGAAGATAGTCTATATACCAGGGAGTACGAACTATTGAGATGATGCTCTTTCCCAAATATATGAGGGAGGATCAGACTTGAACCCACTCTATGTCCACAATTATTCAAAGGAGGCTGATGATATCTCAGACACCATATTCTATGAACAAGAGTCAAACATGATGGAGCCTGAGCGAGACCTCACCCCTACCGCCCCTCCTTACTCATATATGGAGTACCCTGATAAGGCCCCCGTGCTGCCTAAAAGCCTCTGCTCAATCACCATGGGAAATGATTGCAATGATGAGTGCATCTTACGGGGCATGCGGCCCGAAGAACTCCAACATAGCAAACTCTACGATTCACATTAATGTGTGAACTATTGCCCATATCACCAAACTCAGATTAAGTTTGTAAATAACCACCCCAGGCAGCAAAGCAAGCCAACCCCTCGACCTTCTAATAAAGGACCGAGTCCCCCGAACACGATACCTGAGCCAAGCCATCTAGAATCCCCCATGATCGGTTACTGGGAGTGGCAACAAACCATTGGCAGAAGACCGAATAGGGCGGGGGAATAGCCGTCAGCCGTCATTTAACTGATACCTCAGTCCCTCATGATCCCTGCAATACTGAATCCCAAAGCCCCAGAATTCGGAATGCTAGGGCCAGACAGCCCACTACCGATTAAACAAGCAGAACAGATGGAGAACTTTACTAATGAGACAGTAGTCTCAGTAATGCCCCCAACAATAGACGACTATCGGTGCAGGCTATGCGATGTTTTGGAAGACATCGAGGCAGATGACGAACCCAAAGCTACTAGAGGAAGTGAGATAGAAGACGAATAGGACACCAGGCAAATAGCCAATAAAATGATTAGGACATTCTGCGCACACCTGGTTGGAGCATACCAGAAGGAACCAATATGGAAAAAGGTCAACAAAAACATGGATTCTGAAGGAGAATTGTCCTTCTACAAGGTCGCAAATGGGATACTATACAGAACAACACAATATGGGAAAGAATGCCTTTATAATCCGCAAGGCTCCGCATTTGGGAATACTATACTAAGGGAGTACGTTATAGCCAAGATCCATAACAAAAGCCATCACAGTGCTAAACGGAATCTATGTTATACCACTGAGTACCTATTCTGGTATGAAATGCGGAAAGGCTTTAGAGCATACGTATCCCAATGCCACACTTGCCAGACGAACAAAGAACCCATAAAGTTACCAAAAGGAAAGGCCCAAACAATTGTCCTATCATCTGAGATTTTCGAATCAATAGCTATTGACTTTGGAGTACCCTTCCACAACTCATCGGGATACGATACAATCCTAGTGGCCATAGATAGGTTTTTGGGATTCATATGGCTCATACCGAGAGACAAGGAAGTTACGGCAATAACAACATGGGAACTGCTACATAATAGAATGTTTACACCCCACAGTTATCCAACAACAATAGTAAGTGATGCAGACCCATGATTCAAGTCACATGTGTAGGGAGAGCAGTGTTGATCGCTGGGAATTCCGCATATTAAAGCAGCATCAGGATACCATAAGATGAACGGACAAGTTGAGAGGAAAATTTGGGAATTGAAGTCGGTCCTGCGAAGTGTAGCCAATGTGAGACAGAACAATTGGTTTGATGCCATACCTGAGATGGCTGCATACTTAAATGCAGGATGCTCTAAAACCGTTAGTATGTCACCATGCAAAGCAGATTTTAGGAAAAATTGGCTGCTGTACCGCCTGGTGAATTTCAAGAACTCTACAGTACCAGCAGCCGATGAATTGTTAAACAGGCACCCAGCGATTCAGAACACTGCATTCAATGCTATCAAACTGGCGCGATTCAGGAGTATGAGAATGACAGCAAAATGATGCAGACACTACATACCAATAGGGATAGGTAACTAGTTATTGGTTTACGGAAACCTGTTTACAACCAAGTCTAGATGAAGCAAGCAATTGCAACCTTGCTGGCGAGAACCATTCAAGATAATTGTATATGATGACCATATGGAAAATTACAGGGTGGAAATGGATGGAAGAATGTACAGGAACTGAGAAGTGACATTCCATGCATCCACTGTGAAAAAATACCTCCCTAACGATGATGCGGTGTTCCCCAGGAGAAGCCATGCAAAGCCATCTCCAATCATGGTTAATGAAAAACCGGAATAGGAAGTGGACGCTGTACGACATCATAGAAGGTGGTATAACTACAACTAGTTCTTAGTAAAGTGGGTAGGATACCCGGAAATGGAGAACAGCTAGGAAGCCCACGAAGGCTTGAAAAACACCATGGAATTAGTAAACCAATAGTAGGTAGATAACAAACCTGAGGACGAGCTACCCCTTACAATAAACTATGTGATGATGGTGTGGAGCCCAACTCTGCCAGAATTCCAATACCTCTGCCCAGATACAAATGGAGGGATACAAGAGAGGTTCTGATCAGCCCATTTTGAAAGCGATTTTGAAAGCAGTGAAGATCAGAACTGCATAATGGAAGATGAAGCTGCATACCTTGCATGGTTAGCTGAAGCCGAGTACTGGACATAATGAAGGGAGAAAACACATACCATCCCATAGCCTTACAATGTCGAACTATGAGCAAGCACCTTAGGGACTGCGCCATCAGCTAATGGGACTGTTGGTGAACCGTGATATTATCCCTAGATGATACCTTATATACCATTTATTCATACATATTGGCTACAAATGCATGGAGATAACAACTGAATCAACAGGATGACTGTGGCAAGAAACACTATCCGACGTATTCTGCTTCGGTAGTGGTTGCTACCTAAGTATGGAAAAATGTAATATGTGTATGGAAACGGAAATAACCGAGATTAAGTACCACCCACCTTCCCCTGAACACCTAAGTGAGGCCGATACTGAAAGATAAATACCACACCTTCTCCTGAACACCTAAATGAGACTGATACCGAGAAATAAATATCAACCTCCTTCCCACAAACACATGAGCCAGAGATTTACTACATTATCCACTACCGAAAGACCACTTACAAAACACCTTATTCTTCAGGAAAGAGAAATGTCGATCCATGAAGAAGTCAACATTAGAGTACGGCACCAGGTCATGGGATACCTGCTATACCATGGAACTGTTCTACTAAGCACATACTGGAAGATATTTTCCGTCAATTGCTGTGAGGAATACGGACGAATCTATATTGAGAGGGAGGATTGTGAGAACCAGACAGTCCGAGACTGGATCGATTTACCACACTACTGGGAATCAGGTCGCTTTGTGCATGAGGTATCCTGTCAGCAGTGTTTAGAAAGATGGCTGGAGGGAGCGCAATGGATATTGTAGGACAACATGAGAATGTTGCAGGATGGCGATGATGATGAGGATAGGTCCTATAGGGACTTTGCAGAAAATAGCAGATTTACCAACTATTAGGATTTAGTTGTTATTTGTTTGGTAAAACTGTTATTTTGTTTTGAGAGTATAACAGGGATGGGTACTAGGTTATGTTTTGTGTTTGGTTTCACAGTATTGTTTGATAATTGTATTGTTTCGTGCACTATCAGTTGATACAGGCAATTTTTTATGTTTGGTTTCACAGTATCATTTGATACTTGTATTGTTTCGTGTGCTATCAGTTAACACACATAATGTTTTGAAATATTGCTCATACTGGAGATAAGCGATATGCTGTGTTTAAAGACCACTGATTTCCACGATGGAAAGAGCAGACTTCGATGAACAGTATTCTAAATATACTTGGTTGAACAGTTACTTCTTTGATCTCCTATTACATCCTCTTGAAGCCTCCTTTGGTTAAACAGCACTCAATTCTTGTTGCCCAAAAAGCTAGCCTCTCCTACCGTACCACTATGTGACTAGGACCCGGTCTGAACACATTACAGGGGATGGTCCAAGTAGTTTGTGAGGACAATATCAAAGTGCATGACTACTGTGACATGCTCTGGTATGAAAGTGGTTTCTTTGATGAAGTGGCATTTTACGTTTCTTGCTTGTTATCTAATTACACATTGGGCAATGATTCCCTTGACGAGGAAGGTTATGGCAAGGAGGATTTCTTTGAGAATTTTGATTTTCAGAATTATTCGTTTTGTTTTGTTGAAACTGTGGTTTTGTTTTGGGGAATGTAACCAGTATGGATACTAGATTATGTTTTATGTTTTGTTTTATATTATCACTTAATGCGTGTTGTCTTTCAAAGGTATCGGTTGATACTTTGAATATTTTATATTTCATTTTATAGTATCGTTTAATACTTGTTATGTTTGAAAGACATCTCTTGATACTTTCAACATTTTGCATTTTGTTTTGCAGTATTACTCGACGCTTGCTATGTTTGAAAAATATTATTGAATACTGTAAAAGGGACCATTTTATTGCTCCTGCTGGAGATGAGTGAGAACTTGTATTTAAACACTGCTGATTCCACAATGGAAACAGCAGACTTCAACAGATAGTATTCTTAATATACCTGGTTGAATAGTTACTTCTTGATCTCCTATTATACCCCTTCGAAGCCTTCTTTACTCTACCGAGCTCTCACCCCTTACCAAGCTAGTAGGCCACCTGTTACTTTCGTACATAAAGCCTGATTAGCACGATAGGTATGAACATATTACACCAGGTGTAGGCAGAAAATTACCAGGTTGCATAAGGAAAGTAAATATCTGAGGGACAAACCATTTTTTATAACAAAGGGAAATCCTCTGCTGACAAATCCCAACACCTCTAATCCTTTTCCCTTGTGCAGCCGTGACCTTCTATCAGTTTCCATGAGATTCTATTACATAAAACCTTGGCTAAATACCCCTTCCTATTACAAGGCAACCATTTCAACTCAGCTCTCCACAGGTGTAACCAACACTTCAATGCCATTGGACCGCTGCCAGGTGGTCATGACAACAAATCTGAAAGCCTATCTTATCAAAATTATATTAATCATAAGGCTAAATATTGTATTTCTAACAGACTTCATAGTAATAAGTAAATCAGTTTAAAATTGACTCTGGTTCATATAGATTCTTGCAGTCTATATTGAGTGTATATTGCTTGTATACATAGCATTCTGGATGTCTTTCACAAAATCTAAATGCCCAGTGGTTTCCAACAATTGGTACTGGAAGTGAATAGTCAGGAGATATATAAAGAAGAATTGAGTTGGTACAACTAGTAATTATTTGGAATCGAGCTGGGGTTCTGATAGCATCTAGTTAATCTAGATATTAGCAGACAGCAAGTCCTTAATCCTCATCAAGCTTTCAATTGGCTGCTGGCCTTTCAGTCTTCAAGTTCCGTCCATGCCAGTGGGCTCATAAGTGTTGTGGTTGCAAATTGAATTCATAGGTGGTAGCAGATAGATTTGGCGATCGCTCTCCCCATGTTTTTAGAACCACAATTGCCTCTTGAATACAGGACTCAACTGCTTCATAAGGCTCTTTTGACTTTGATATATTTCACTTTTTTTATATTTTGTATACAGTATTGCAGAGAGTGTAATATCAGTTTGGGCAGAAAAATTTGAACTAGTTGATAGTAATATCAGATAATTTTACAACTTATATACATGATTAAATAGTAGCTTCTTAGAGTATGGCTGATTTAGCTATGGTCTATAATAGAATAGGCTACAATGGTAAGCCTGTATCAATAGATAGACTACAATGGCAGAGATTTGCTATGATCCACCCTGAATAGTAAACTTGAAGGTTTTCTATAGTATAATTGGCAGAAGTTTATTGTTATTAGAGCTAATTTAGTGGAAGTTTTTTATTGTACAAGCTAATTTAATAGTAGTCATCATTGGTATAGAAGGATTATACAATTCATTAAGTAAATTTAGTACAGATTTATCCTTGAATAGCAAATTATTGGCTATTTATTGTGGAGTATGAAATGATTGTTGAGCTGGCAGGCACTACTCTGGAGTGCCCCAGGTTTGCAAGTTTGCGAGCAACCAGGGGTTGTGGCCAGTGAACCACAAACTTGGTACAAGTTCTGGGTGTCGTAGATAAGTCTGTCGAACTCACTCTAATTGGCTCCAGGGCCTCCTCAACCACTTAGGGAACAGTATTTGCTCCAACCATTGTACAAAGATTTCGACAGACTTTTTTCCTTCACCAAAAATTAGTGTCTATAGCCTGTTCAGTTGCATAACTCATATTACAAACACGTAAATTCAGCCAACCAGACCAATCATGAGTGGACATGGAATACTATTTGGGTTACGATTGTTTACAGGAGTTGGTTTTGTTTATTTGGAACTGATTCACGGCAAGAATTTTGCAGTTTTGGTGATAGAAGGTCAACCCCTGTTGACGAGGATGGTGGATGAGAGCTGTGTGGTGCCTCTGGGCATGGTTTTTTGCTTTGTGCACATAGTGGGGTATGTGAATATTATGAGAGAGGGGACTTTAACTGCTTTATTCAGGCAGCAGCCCTGGGAAATGTTTCAGGGTTGTTGGCGGTCATTATGGGGCTTTTTGGGATAATCTGGTGCGTTGGATGTGAAGTCAACTGTGACTGTTCAGCTGGTATTTTGTGTAGGGAGGCTACAGATGCTACATCCACATTTGTGCCATCTATGGCTGGTGACAGGAGTTCTGAGCTTGAGGGCACGAAGGGTTCGCTGAGTGTGGTGGCCTTGTCATGGCCGGAATCAATGGATTTGGGGAGTGTATCTGCGGAGCTTAGTGCATTAAAGAGGGCCACAGTTCTGGATGCGGACATGGACTTGGGTGGTTGCAAAACTATGAAGGCTGCGGGCCTGGGGGACAGCAAGCATGCTGAGGAAGTAGTCGGGGATGGGGACGGCGTGGTGGGGTCACTCCAGGCCCCTGAACCCTCTGGGGTTGAGCCCATGGCTGGTAGGGGAGGAGAAAGGGAAGGGGAAGAGAAGGGATAGGGTGGTTAAGAAGAAGAGAGGGGGCAAAGCGGAGGCTGGTGTGCTGGTGGGTGCGTCGCCAGAGCCTATGGCGAGACCAAAGCCGAAGTCCAGGTTCTTGCCTGTGGAGGGGTAAAGGAGGTGTCCTCGGGGATAGAATGTTCGTTGATACCCTTGCTGTCATTGGTGCTATACTCCGGGGGTACTATGCGGGCCATGCTCAATGCTTTAGTGGAACTGGAAGGGGGGCAGGCAGTGCCGGGGCTGGAGGGGATGGATATTGATTCCATTCCCCTGGTCTTATTGGACATGGAAGTGAGGTTGGCGAGGGCAGAGAGGTTGATCTCTGACCTACGAGGGGAATATGATGCCCTCCAGAACCGGTGCAAGATGATGGAGACCAAGAGGCGGGATGTGGAGCCAAAGCCTTAGGTGCCGGTGATTGTGGGGCGTAGGAAGGCGGGGTCAGCTGCCCCGGCTGTCGTGAGACCGGTTGCCCTAGCCATTGCCGAAGTCGTTGGTGCCACAGCCAGGGGTGCAGCCCCTGGTGCTGCCTATTGCAGGTTTTGTAGGGGTGTATACCAGAAGGGTGTAGAGTGCCATAAGGTGTCAAGGAATATGGTGGGGAGACCCTCATATGCTATGAGGCCAGAGGAGAGGATTTCGTTTTCTGAATATTGCTGCTAAGGGGAACAAGATCTCGCCTGGAGACAGCTTTTGAACCATTGGGCCAAGGTGGGTGGCCAAAAAGGGCCCCGGGGTGGGGGCACTCACAGAGCAAGATCGTAAGGTTAAGCTTAATTGTCCCAGGAAGAGGAACATTGTGGGGGGGTTGCCAGGGGGCATGAACTCGGAGATGGTCAAGCACCAGCTCAATAAGGCCCTGTCCGACCTCAATGAACCAAACGTTTTCTTTGCCAAGGCTATGGTTATGAGGTTCATTGACTTGCACCTAGTCATGGCCAATGCAGTGGCGGTGGGCTGGGTGGGGTACTTTCCAGCACTCAGAGAGGTGGCTGAGTAGATGGGTATGGATGGGTGAGAATTCAGGCTAGATACCGCGAAGATTAAACTCTTTGTTGGTAGTGTTTTGCTGGAGAAAGTGCCGGGGTAGAAGTGGGAGGTCGATGACTGAGTGGGGGAGATGGACAGGATAGCTGTTGATATAGAGATTGTAACGTGCTCACACCTATGGTGCTTATTACACTTCAAGTACGATGGTAACAGGTGGCCTGCTTGCTGGGCAAGAGGCGAGAGCTGTATAGACTAAAGGAGGCTTCGAAAGGGCATAGTAGGAGATCAAGAAGTAACCGTTCAACCAAGTATATTAGAGATACTGTCAGTTGAAGTCTGCTGTTTCCATCGTGGAATCAGGGGTGTTTAAATACAAGTTCTCACTGATTTCCAGCTTGAGTGATAGCATAGTCCCTTTCAAAGTATTCAATCGATGCCTTTGAAATTTAGTTAGTATCAACTGATACTATCAAAGCAAACATAAAACATTCAAAGTATCAAGTGATATCTTCAAAACATAACAAGTATCAAACAATACTATCAAATCAAACATAAAATATTCAAAGTATCAAGTGATACCTTTAAAACATAATAAGTATCAAACGATACTGTAAAACAAAACATAAACATAACCTAGTACCTGTACCGGTTACATTCCCCCAAACAAAAGAACCGTTTAACTCAAAACAAAACTAATAATCTGGAAAATCAAAATTCTCAAAGAAACCCTCCTCGCCATAACCTTCCCCCTCGAGGAAATCATCTCCTACCATGTAATCAGACAATAAACAAGAAGCGCAAATAGCAACTTCAACAAAGAAACCCCTCTCATACTAGCGCATGTCACAGTAGTCCCACACTGCAATATTGTCCTCACAGGTTACTTGCACCAACCCCCATTCTTCATAGTAAGAACCGTAAACTTTAGAGAAATATTGGGATAATAGGATAGTACCATGTTTCACTAAGAGTCTCACAAGCTCATCGCACTGCCCCACACTACATTCCACATGGTTTGACATCGTTATGGTTTCAGATGGCAAGGTGTTAGATTCCAGAAGTAGTAGTCAAGTGCTGCGTCCTCTGTTGCTTTGTCCTTCTCACTAGTCCATTCGAATTTCCTATCAAAGTAACCAGCCCAAAACCCTTCCTTTGCTACTCCTTCATTGATTTCTCCTCCTACGTAGTGGGTATCAGGCATTCCCGATGCCCAGTACCTTATGGCTGGCCTGTCGATTCCTATCGAGACCTGTTGAATATTTGGTAGTGTTTCTTCCTTTTTGTGTTCCTACCATTCCTTGACCCGCTCCATGCTATGTTCGAGGCCTTCCAGCGTTTCCCAGCTCTCTTCACTTCATGGATATCTGTTCCATGCCACCAGGAATTCGTTATCGTTGTATTGTTTTCTGTGCTCCAACATTTCCTCTACATCCTACTCTTAGTTCTCTTTTATCAGGATCGGGGCAGGGCAAGTAGAGGCTTGCTCAGGGACTCTTTGCGCATTGTTCGGGTAATAGCGTTCTACTGAGGTAGAGTGGAAGACACCAGTGTCCTTCTGGTAGGTTCATCCTTCCATCTTGACCATGTAGTTCTTGGTAAACTCATTGAATTTCTGTACATTGAATGGTTCTTGCCAGCAAGGTTGTAGTTTCTTGCTGTAATGACCCAACATACATGAGCTATGGCAGACGGAACCTATACCCATACAGGTAGCCAGAAGGGGAACTGGTAGGAACTGGCAGGCAAGTAAGTACTTGACGTACGGAGACCCGATGGCCCTGGCTCCGAGAATGAACAGAATTGGCTGGACAGGGACTTAGGTACCTGGATACACCCCGGAGCGGTGTCAACGTACTTAGGGACTTCTGATGGGGCAGTTGTTCAACTAGGCTGGGTAACTCGAGACAGGTCAGGAAGGTCTAGCGACGGCGATGGGATAGACAGGGTAACAGGAGAAAGTTATCTGGTCCGCTGGACAAGGTTACCCTACCCTGGGGCTTGGGTTACCCTCCCCAAAGTCCTGAGTTACCCTACCTTTCAATACGAAGTCTCACGAAGAGTTCGGGAAAATTGACTGGAATGTTTGTCATGCGAAGCCATGCATGGTACTGGAATCTAGGGTTCCGGGGGATGCTATTGGGCGAGCAACATAGCTTGGAGGAAGCTGTAAATTGGAGACATTATTCCTACCATACCCCTCCGGCCCCGCCTTGAGGCCCGGACGTCATGGGCAAACGGTTGGGTAGTTGTGTGCAGTCTAGCAAAGAGGAAACTTTGGAGACATGCTTGCAACACTGTATATGTCACTGCGGTCCGGTCGACCGTAGGCTGTTCACAGGATATATAAGGTGGCATAGGGTGGAGGGTGGAGTACCTCCTCCAAGTTGTTCAGAGTAAAGCAGACCAAAACTGATGGAGTTAACAGGTGTTAACAGTGGGGGTCCCGCAGGTAGTCCCAGGTCGTGCCAGGGCGACTGGGAGAGTTTTACACCTACCAAGCCCGAAAGTGTCCCCAACGCTATAGGATCTGAAAGAAAGGTGCAGAGGCACTAAAAGCATGATTCCTACCACAGGTAACGTAGATCCGAGGTAGTGGTCATGGGTAGCGGCCATTGGATCAGTCCCGGACTACCGTGCCCTGCGGAAGGCACCGGAAGCCCGAGACCCGTAAATAGTAAATAGATAAACCGCTCATGGTAGCTTCCGGAGTCAAGTAGAGATCAACGCATATGGGAAGGGTGTCATAGATTGTCTAGTTCATGAGGTGCCTTGACGGTTAGCCACTGGCAAGACACCGATGCGCAGAGGTTTTCACTGCGGCGGGCATATGGGAAATGCACCCCTGAAACCATTACTGCATATGATGAACGCCGACTAGAGCATGTCGACACATGCATGCCCAGAGGGGTTGCCAGGAGACGTGTCGGACCACCTTTAGCGGAGAAGGGTGTGCTCGAATGGTTGCAGTAAACTGATAGGGGAGTTTCTGGCATAAGATAAAACTACCTGAAAGTCTACGCGAGAAGTCTCCTACTCCAACAATCAACCCTCTCGAGACCTTAATTGAGTGAAGCGTCAGGCTTAACGATATTAAGTTTTACTGTTCACTTTACTCTTACATCTGTGTGAACTTTTGGCGATAAGTTTGAAGTTGTTCGGTGCGGTCGCAATCTTGGAATCCATCTTCCTAGGTGTGTCCCCGTTACAGTATATCGTTAAGCAAGCTCCTTGCGTAACACCTCTCTTGATTAATTCTTTCCAACCTTTGGCACTGACCTTGCGTGAATACTGGTAGCCTTGTCTAAAACAAGTAGCCCAGGGTGGAAAGCGCAATGGCTAGTACCGAACTTCGAACCAGAATGGAGTCCAACTTGGATTCAGACCTTGACCTTGACAAGAACACTGGCAACACGTTTCGTGCGCCAGTCTTTGCGGATGTTCATGGTAGCGACTGGGATGGCCACCAGCTGCTCTTGGAGGCTGCTCTTATTCAGTTACCTGCTGAATGTCTTGACCTCCTCATTACGGACCCTCACGCCACGGCACTCTCATTTTTCCAAGACCCTACCCTAGTCGACAACCTGCGCCCTCCCCCGACGCACGGAGTTCCCTTTAGTGAGTTCTCCCGCGAATTTGTCGAACCTTACATTGTCCGGGAAGTAGCCAAGTCGATTGAGGAACAGAAGCGGGAACTGAAGAACTGGAGCAACCAGCAGAGGCAGGTGTTCCAGACACAGATCACTACGGCAGCGGTGGAATGGATGAAGGTGCAGCAGAAGGCATAGCTGCGGATGATAAGGGATCAGCAGGCATTGACGACTCGGATGGTAGCCTTGGAAAAGACTTTTGAGGGAGGGTATAGTATTGATGCTGAGAAGGATGTACTGATGTTAGAGGCCACGCCACCACTCCTACCCGTCCATACCAAGCCCGAGAATTTCGGCATGGAGTTGGCCATGAGAGCCAGAGACAACTGGTGGAGGGCATACTTGAGCCCGATCGGTATATGGATGTTGGAATGCCTGAAAGGTGCGGGCTACAGTTATACCTCCTCCGTCTCAAGAGCATCTACAGGCTCCCTGAAAAGGACGTCCAAACCGAAGAGTATCACGGCACCAAACACACCTGACCCTACTCCTCGTCCGACCCCGGCTCCAAAGATTTCCCCTGCAACACCTTCCATTGCAACTCCCGTATCTCCCATCAATGCCCCAAGACCCACACCTCTGCCAGTTTCGTTGCCGGCTCCAGATACCTTCCCTGCCACAGCATTCCCACCAGCAGTATCGGCTGCCCAAGGGTTCTGGCCACTGCACACAGTTTCACCTGGATTCTGTGAACAGGTAAGACGCCACAAGGAGCGAACACCCATGGCTCCGTCACGAGGGACTCCAATCGCCAGACCTGGGACGCCTGCTCGCTCCGTTCCTTGGGCACTGGTCGTCCCCACGGGACCCTCGAAGCCAAGTCTTCCCGCCAGTCTCCTACCCATCACAAGTGGTGAGTCAGACAGCCCAGACGAGGTCTGTCTATCAGGCTGTAAGTCAGAAGAGACGCAGATGGGGTGGATTTATTACCCATCCTATGGGTGTAGGAAGGGACCACGGACCCCGGTGAGGCATAGAAGGAGGCAGAATGAAGGAGATGGACGACCGACATGTGGGTACTGTGAGTCATGGAGGCACGCTGGCCCCCCGATGCAACCCTTGGGTTGTCCAGAGTTGCAGTCTTTTCTGCGGCTAACACAGACGGCGCCCAACCCAACTCTTGAGAGTGGGCGACACCCTGTTCCACCACCAGCATCAGGACCATCAGGAGCTAACCCTGCGGAGGATGGTAACCAGGATGGCCAGGGGGAACGGTTTGATGGGTACGATAGACCCCGGGAATCCCAAGGCAGGAACGCCGGGGGTAGCGGGGACGGAAATGCCCCACCCGGGGGTGGTACAGTGGGAGCAGGCGGAGATCCAGGGCACTCTGACTATGACAGCTCTGATGATGATGATGATGGAGATTCTCTCCCGGATTTGACCCCCTTCCTTCCTGCTCGCAAGGATGCCGGGCGCAATGAGAAGAAATGATGGTGGGATCGCCGGGCCAAGAGGCTGGCGAGAGCCCAGAGGGGTACTGGTTCGGCTTCTAGGCCAACACCAAGACACTGGCAGAAGAAGCCGGAGAGTCTGAGTGGTATCACTCCATTCAAGGGCAAAGTTGCAGAACTCGTGAGCTTCTTGACCTTGGCAGAGGTCAAATTTGAATACTGTATGGATTGCAAGTTAACCGACATGGAGAAGGTAAACTTGGCGATCCCTCTTCTTGAAAACTGCGCCCAGGCAGGGTATCGGGGGTTGCATGGGCACATTAACAAGGAAGCCGCCAAGCGCACTGGCATCCCTGTCAAGGACAGCAACCCCTTGCGGACATGGAAAGGGTTCTGAGAATGGCTGGAAGGAAGTTTTGGCGGATACCAGGCTGAGCGAGATCGATCCCTTCTCGAGTGGCGAGACCTTGTGATGAAGCCCCATCACATCGATGAGTACCTGGATAAGATAATTGATTATATGTATAAGCTTAGCTATACAGATCCAGTACAGGTACGAGACAAGGTTTGATCAGGCATCAGACAGGAGGTTCGGAATGCGTGGGCACTTAAGGAGCCCCATCCGACCGACCTGAAGGAGTACCTTGATCTTCTCCAGAAGGTTGGGCACATACTAGAGGACAACAACCGGTTCAGTAACCGCGTCATCCACCCAGCCCCCCAGTCTCAACCCGCTGAGAAGAAGGAGGATAGACCCTCAACATGGGGCAGGTTCAAGAAGAAGGAGAAAGGTTTGGGCAGACCAAACCAGAGGTCTGCCAAACCTACTAACTTCAATGTGGGGAAACCGGCAAAGCCGGCGACTTCGGAGTATGCAATAGCGTATAAGGAAATCCCACCGATGTTGACCAAACGTCGGAGAATGTAACCGGTACGGGTTACTTGGAGTTTATGTTTGGTTTCACAGTATCGTTTGATACTTGTAGTGTTTCGTGTGCTATCGGTTGATACACACCTGGTTTTATGTTTGGTTTCATAGTATCGTTTGATACTTGTATTGTTTCGTGTGCTATCGGTTGATACACACAATGTTTTGC
>PYWC01000033.1:1725860-1783034 GCA_003182015.1 Tuber magnatum
CCCTTCTACCACATAGACGACCCTGATACTGACTACACTCAGGTGGTGTGGGCAGGTAGATGTTGTGGGCCGTGCGCGGTGGACTGGGCTATCTCTCCTTTGGTGGGTTTCTGGTTATTTCCTTTGTTCTCGTTATGCGTATTTCTTTCAGGATTTCCTTTGCTGGATGGGCAAGTCGTAGGACATTATTTCGGTTGAGGCTGGGGGAGGTCCTGCTTGTGGAGACGCTCAACATTGGGGAAGCAAGGCTGCTTTACTTGGAACCGGTCCGACAGCGGACTTCTCCCCACCTTGGGGACAAAATTGTTATGTTTAGTACAAGCGGAATTGGTTCAGGCTGGACTTGATCAAATAAATAATACTATTTTCAAGTTTACCTGCGGAGTGTTCAGTACCCAAAATCATGCTGGCGTGATAGTAAACACACTAGTTATTAATAAACAGACGAATCCCAATCCCTTAATGTTTACCGACCCGTTGTGGCCACACTTGTGTCAAAAGGCAAGAGACTAAAGGGAATTACTAAGCCAAGATGACTAAGTCACCAAGACAAGCGAAGAGGCAGAAGCGTGACAACTTGCCTCGTCATACTAAGTCTATCCACCTGCGGGTTAAGTGAGACTGGAAGATAGGAGCTAGACCGGTTAGCGCGGAAGCACTCCGGTTACTTGATAGTGAAGCTACTGGGCCGGTGCTTAGTACCTGATGGGTTGAGCAGACTCAGGCACCTTGTGTGCGACGAAAGGTACATGTGCCGATAAGCGACGCTAGCAGTAATCACATTCCTGGGTCAGGTCTACACTACACCAAGTCATTAGAGATGAGGATAGGTGACCACCACAATGAGATGGGCTTTGAAGTCGCAGATATGCCAGACACTTAGGTGGATGGGTACCTACCTATGTCTTGGTTGAAGGACCATAATCCCGACATAGATTGGAAAACCGGATCACTAACCTGGCGCTCAGGTTTCTGCAAGACTAACTGCCTGGCAGAGCAGGGGCAGTTAGTGTTCATAACTGATGAAGAGTTACTAGCTGAAGACCCTAGTAATGTGTACCGATTGGGAATTGTGCAATTCTCCGATGAGGAAGGTGCCGACATTACGGTTAAGCTACTCCCCGAGTATAAGGACTATAGGGATATCTTCAGTCAAGAGCGGTACTGGAGCACTGGAAGTGTGACCATATGATCGAGTTGCAACCTGGAACTCAACCTCCATTCGGGCCTATCTATCCGTTATCAGAAAAGGAGCTTAAGGCACTCCGGGAATATCTCAATGACATGCTGCAAACAGGAAAGCTACAGAGATCCAATTACTAAGCAGCAGCCCCTATCCTCTTCGTGCCAAAACCAGATGGTACATTAAGACTGGTAATAGATTACCGAGGGCTGAACAAAATCCCCAGGAAGAGCAAGTATCCTCTACCGTTGATGAACGAACTGCGAGACAGGTTAGGAAAAGCCGTTGGGTTCACCAAGTTGGACTTAATGAACGGCCACTACCTGCTGAGGATGGCAGAAGGTGAGGAATGGAAGATGGCCTTCCGCTGCAGATATGGACTGTATGAATACGCGGTCATGCCGTTTGGGTTGTGTAATGCTCCGGCAACTTTCCAAAGCATGATAAGTGAGGTGTTTCGGGATCTCGCGGACGAAGGGTTCATCACGCACATGGATGACATCCTGATCTATTTCAAAACTATGGCAGAACATGTCACGATAGTGAGATGTGTGATGGAGAAATTGCGGAAAGCTAGACTAGGTGTGAGCATGAAGAAGTCCAGTTTCCATCAATGGGAGGTTGAATTCCTTGGATACAAGATCTCCGATATGGGGATCTCTATGTTGTCGCAGAAGGTGCAGACAATCAGGGATTGGGCAACTCCGTCATGTGTCCTCGACATTCAAAGCTTTGTGGGCTTTGCCAACTTCTATCACCGGTTCATAGAAGGGTTCCGCAAGATAGCGAAACCTCTGACGGACTTGACAAAGAAGGATGTCCGATGGGAATGGACACCTGTGTGTGAGCAGGCCTTCAACCATTGGAATGAAGCGTTCACGTCCAAACCTATCCCAGCACATTTTGACCCTGAATGGCGAACCCGGCTGGAAACCGACCCTAGTGACTTGGTATTTGGAGCCATTCCCTCCCAGTTCTGTGAAGATGAGAGATGGCATCCAGTGGCCTACCACAGTAGGAAGTGTCACCCAGCGGAGATTGATTATGATGTCTATGACAAGGAAATGACGGCCATCGTGGCAGTGTTCAAGGAATAGGATCATTTGCTATACTCGGTAATGGACCAGTTGGTGATCTATACGGATCATAAGAACTTGGAGTCCTTCAATAGTACTAAGGTCCTTAAGCGAAGGCAGCACTGCTGGGCTAAGTTCCTGCAACCGTTTAACTTCAAGGTGGTTTCCCGGAAAGGACAGTTGAATGAGAAGGCAGATGCTTTATCGCAGTGTAGGGACTACCGCCCTGAAGGGGGGAGTTATTTTGCGCCAGAGTACTTTTTTCGCCCTGGACAGTGGGTTGGGAGCCAGGAGCCGGACATCTTGCGACCTCAAGTGTTGCTGGTATGCCAAGGATTTCTGCTCCAGTCTTCCTTTTTGGATCAACTGCAGGTAGCGATAACTAAAGACCAGGAGTACTTAAGAATCCTGAAGGCAACAGCTACCGGTGACAAAGAGGTCGACCGACATTTCACGATGGAAAGGGGCTTACTCCTGTACAAGAACAGGTGGTATGTTCCCAAGGGTCAGGATCTCAAGCAGACAAGCATAAAAGCAGAACATGACTCCCGAATCGCGAGACACTTCGGGACTTACAAGACCATTGGCAGGGTTAGGGCTAACTTCTATTAGCCTAAGATGGATGAGCACATTACCGACTACGTGCGGACATGTGATGCATGGTATAGAAATAAATCCGTCAGGCACAAGAAGTTTGGGCTACTGGAACCTCTTGATATTCCTATGCGGCCATGGACAGCGATTCCAATAGATTTCATTGTAGCACTGCCAGAGTCCAAAGGGTATACCAAGATCTGGGTCATAGTGGACAGATTCTCAAAAATGGCCCATTTCATACCCCTGACCAAAGAGGTACATATCAAGGAGCTTGCCTTGATATTCCTGAAGGAAGTTTGGCGCCTTCATGGACTCCCAGAGTCAATCATCTCCGATCGAGATAGCTGATTCACATCCCAGTTCTGGATAAGTCCAATGGACTTGTTGCAAGTGAAACTGAACGTTTCGACTGGATTCCACCCGGAGACTGATGGGCAGACCGAGAGGGTTAATCAGACACTGGAGCAGTACTTGTGTAGTTACTGTTCCTACCAACAAGATCATTGTGTTTCGCTGTTACCCCTTGCAGATTCTGCCTACAACACCTGGACATCAGAATCCACCAGGTTATCACCCTTTGAGATCAGCTATAGGTTTAACCCAAGGATAAACTGGTCGGGTGTCGTGTCTGATACTCAAGGAATACACCCTAGCACTGAGCTCTTGGTCCAGGAATGTGAAGGAACCTGGGAAGAGATGCAAGAAACGATTCAACGCGCACAAGGACAATGGAAATGGTATGATCAGAAAAGGTTGCGATCATGAGACTATGTTACCTTTGAGAATGTAACCGATGGGTGGGCAAAGAAAGCCAACCGCTTGATGTTATACCGAAAGAACATCCGTACCAAGCATCCGATGGAGAAGCTGGATCACCGGATGTTTGGCCCTTTTGTGGTCCTACGTCGGGTGGGTAACTGAGCCTACGAACTCCAACTCCCCACCAGATGGAGCATCCACCCAGTTTTCAATGTCACGTTACTCGAACCCTATCGTGAGGATCTGGCAGGAGGTAGGGTCAAGGAAGTCGCTACCCCAGAACTTGTAGACAACGAGCCCAGTTACGTTATCAAAGCTGTTGTGGACAGCCAATGGTACGGAGGAGTGCTGGTGAAGTTTCCGTCGCGCTTTGTCCAGTACCTGGTTTCATGGGAAGGCTGCGGGGCTGCGGAGAATTCATGGGAGCTCTATGAGATGCTAGAAGGGACAGGCTTACCAGCCATTCTGGATTTCCATCCAAGATATCCGTCCAATTCCAAGGACAATCGGGTCTTGGGGGAACCGGTTCGTGGAAATAAGAGGCGATGCTAGCGGTCCAGGATGGACTGCAGAAAAGACGGGAGTCATGTAATGACCCAACATACATGAGCTATGGCAGACAGAACCTACACCCATACAGGGAGTGAGGAGGCGAACTGGTAGGAACCGGCGGGCAACTAAGTACTTGACCTATGGAGACCCGATGGCCCGGGCTCCGAGAATGAACAGAATTGGCTGGTCAGGGACTTACGTACCGGAATACACCCCAGAGCGGTGTCAGCGTACTTAGGGACTTCTGATAGTGCAGTTGCTCAGCTAGGCCGGGTAACTGAAGACAGGTCAGGAATGTCTATCAACGGCGACGGGATAGACAGGGTAACAGGGGAAAGTTATCTGGTCTGCTGGACAGGGTTACCCTACCATGGGGCTTGGGTTACCCTGCCCAAAGTCCGGAGTTACCCTAGCTGTCAATATAAAGTCTCTGGAAGAGTGTGGGAAAATTGACTGGAATGTTGGTCAGGCGAAGCCATGCATGGTACTGGAATCTGGGGTTCCGGGGGATGCTATTGGGTGAGCTACATAGCTTCGAGGAAACTGTAAATTGGAGACATTATTCCTATCATACCCCTCCGGCCCCGCCTTGAGGCCCGGAGGTCATGGGCAAGTGGTTGGGTAGTTGTGTGCAGTCGAGCAAAGGGGAAACTTTGCTGACATGCTTGCAACACCGTATACGTCGCTGTTGTCCGGTCGACGGGGGGCTATTCACAGGATATACAAGGGGGCATAGGGTGGAAAGCGGAGTACCTCCTCCCAGTTGTTTGGAGTAAAATGGACCAAAACCGGTGGAGTTAATGGGTGTTAACCGTAGGGGTCCCGCAGGTAGTCCCAGGTGGTGTCCGGGCAATTGGGAGAGTTTTAGAACTACCAAGCCTGAAAGTGTCTTCCACGCCGCAGGCTATGAAAGGGAAGGGCCAAGAGACTAAAAGCATGATTCCCACCCCAAGTAAGGTAGATCCGAGGTAGTGGTCATGGGTAGCGCCCACTGGATCACTCCTAGACTACCGTGCCCTGTGGAAGACACGGGAAGCCCAAGACCGGTAAATAGTAAATAGATAAACTGCTCACGGTAGCTTCCAGAGTCAAGTAGAGATCAATGCATATGGGAAGGGTGTCATAGATAGTCCAGTTCATGAGGTGCCTGGACTGTTAGCCACTGGCAAGACACCGATACGCAGAAGATTTCACTCCAGCGGGCAAAATGGAAATGCACCCAGAAACGGTAACCACCTAAGGTGGATGCCGACTAGAGTCTGTCGACACACGCATGCCTGAAGGGTGTGGCCAGAGATGTGTTGGACCGCCCTTAGCGGAGAAGGGTATGCTCGAATGGTTGGAGTAAACTGATAGGGGAGTTTCTGGCATAAGATAAACCTACCTGAAACTCTATGTGAGAACTGTCCTACTCCAACAATCAATCCTCTCGAGACCTGAATTGAGTGAAGCGTCAGGTTTAACGATATTAAGTTTTACCGTTTACTTTACTCTTACATCTGTGTGAACTTTTGGCGATAAGTTTGAAGTTGTTCGGTGTCGTCACAACCTTGGGATCGATCTTCCTAGGGGTGCCCCCGTTACAGGTGGGCTGGGTTATCTCTCCTTTCTTGGGTTACTGGTTATTTTCTTTGTTCTAGTTATCTGTATTTCTTTCAGGATTTCTTTAGCTAGATGGGCAAGTCAGAGGCCATTATTTCAGTTGAAGCTAGGTGAGGTCCTGCTCCAGGCCATGCTCAACATTGGGGAAGCAAGGCTGCTTCGCTTGGAACCGGTCGGACAGCAGACTCCTACCCGCCTCGGGAAAAATTGTTATGTCTAGGACAACTGGAATTGGTTCACGCTGGACTTGATCAAATAAATGGTGCTATTTTCAAGTTTACCCGGGGAGGGTTTAGTACCCGAAATCAGGCTCGCGTGATAGTAAACACCCAGGTTATCGATAAAAGAGGAACCCCAATCCCTTAACGTTTACCAACCCTTTGTGGCCGCAGTTGTGTCGAAAGGCAAGAGACTAAAGGATTTACTAAGCCAAGATGACTAAGTCCCCAAGACAAGTGAAGAGGCAGAAGCGTGACAACTTGCCTCGTCATACCAAGTCTATCCACCTGCAGGTCAAGTTAGACGGGAAGATTGGCGCTAGACAGATAAGGGCGGAGGCACTCCTGCCACTCGATATTGGAGCTACTGGGCCTATGCTTAGTAGCCGAAGGGTTAAGCAGTCCCAGGCACCTTGTGTACGATGAAAAATACACGTGCCGAGAAGCGACACCAGGGGTAATTACATTCCGGGGTCAGGTTTACACTATACCAAGTCATTAGAGACAAGGATAGGTGACCACTACAAGGAGATGCGCTTTGAAGGCGCGGATGTGCCCGACACTAAAGTGGATCGCTACCTACCTATGCCTTGGTTGAGAGACCATAGCCCCAACATAGATTGGAAGACAGGATTACTAACCTGGTGCTCAGATTTCTGCAAGGCTAACTGCCTGGCAGAGCAGAGGCGTTTGGTATTCATGACTGATGCAGAGTTACTAACCGAAGACCCTAGTAATGTGTACCTATTGGGAATTGTGCAATTCTCCGATGAGGATGGTCCCAACATCACAGTTAAGCTACTCCCGAAGTATAAGGACTATGGGGATATCGTCAGTCATGAACGGATTGAGGCACTACCGGAGTACTCAAAGTATGACCATAGGATCGAGTTGCAACCCGGAACTCAACCTCCCTTTGGGACTCTCTATCCGTTATCGGAAAAGGAGCTTGAGGCACTCTAGGAATATCTCAATGACATCCTGCAAACGGGAAAGCTACGGTGGTCCAGTTCCTCGGCAGCAGCCTGCATCCTCTTCGTGCCAAAACCGGATAGTACATTAAGACTGGTAATAGATTACCGAGGACTGAACAAAATCATGGTGAAGAGTAAGGATCCTCTACCCTGGATGAATGAACTGCGAGATAGGTTAGGAAAAGCTGTTGTGTTCACCAAGTTCGACTTGAAGAACGGCTACTACCTTCTGAGGATGGCAGAAGGTGAGGAATGGAAGACGGTCTTCCAATGCAGATATGCACTGTATGAATACACAGTCATGCCGTTTGGGTTGTGTAATGCCCTGGCAACTTTCCAAAGCATGATAAATGAGGTCTTAAAGAAACTCATAGATGAAGGAGTCATCGCGTACATGGATGACATCCTGATCTACTCCAAAACTATGGCAGAACACGTCGTGATGGTGAGACGTGCGATGGAGAAATTGTGGAAAGCTAGACCATGTGTAAGTATGAAGAAGTCCAGTTTCCAGCTGCAGGAGGTTGAATTCCGTGGATACCAGATCTGCGATATGGGGATCTCTATCTTGTCGGAGAAGGTGCAGACAATCAGGGATTGGGCACCTCCGACATGTGTCGTCGACGTTCAAAGCTTTATGGGTTTTGCCAACTTCTATCGTCAGTTCATAGCGGGTTTCACCAAGATAGCGAAGCCTCTGACAGACTTGACAAAGAAGGATGTCCGATGGGAATGGACACCTGCATGTGAGCAGGCCTTCAACCATTTAAAGGAGGCGCTTATGTCCAAACCTATCCTAGCATGTTTTGAGCCTGAACGGCCAACCCGGCTGGAAACCGACGCTAGTGACTTCGAATTAGCAGCTGTCCTCCCCCAGTTCTGTGCAGATGAGAGATGGCATCCAGTGGCCTACCACAATAGGAAGTGTCACCCAGCGTAGATTAATTATGATGTCCATGATAAGGAAATGACTGCCATTGTGGCGGCATTCAAGGAATGAGATCATCTGCTACACTCAGTAATAGACCAATTGGTGATCTATACGGATCATAAGAATTTGGAGTACTTTAACAGTACCAAGGTCATTAACCGCAGGCAGCACCGCTGGGCTCGGTTCCTGCAACCATTTAACTTCAAGCTGGTTTACCAAGCAGGGCGGTTGAATGAGAAGGCAGATGCTTTATTGCGGCGTAGGGACAATCACCCTCAAGGGGGGAGTGATTTTCCGCCACAGTCATTTTTTTGCCACAGACGGTCGGTTGGGAGTGAGGAACCGGAGATCTTGTGACCACAAGTGTTGGAGGTGTGCCAGGGGTTTTGGCTCCAGTTGTCTTTTCTGGATCAGCTGCGGGTAGCGATAAAGGAAGACCAGGAATATTTAAGGATCCAGAAGGCAATAGCTGCCAGTGACAAAGAGGTAGACCGACATTTCATGATGGAAAAGGGCTTACTCCGGTACAAGAACAGGTGGTATGTTCCCAAGGGCCAGAATCTGAAGCGGACAATGATGGAGGCTTGGCATGACTTGCGAATCGCCGGGCACTTCGGGACGTACAAAACCATTGGCAGGGTTAGGGCTAATCTTTATTGGCCAAAGATGGACAAGCACATCACCGACTATGTGCGCACATGTGATGCATGCCAAAGAAATAAGTCCATCAGGCACAAGAAGTTCCGGCTGCTGGAACCTATAGATATTCCCATGGGGCCGCGGACAGCGCTTTCAATGGACTTGATTGTAGCGCTGCCAGAGTCCATAGGGTATACCAAGATCTGGGTCTAAGTGGACAGATTGTTGAAAATGGCCCATTTCATACCGCTGACCACCGAGGTAGCGATCAAGGAGCTTGCCGTGATATTCCTGAAGCAAGTTTGACGCCTTCATGGACTCCCAGAGTCAATCATCTCCGATCGAGATAGCCTCTTCACATCCAAGTTCGGGATGAGTCTAATGCACTTGTTGCAAGTGAAACTACACATTGCGACTGCATTCCACTCTGAGACTGGTAGGCAAACCGAGATGGTTAATCGGACACTAGCGCAGTACTTGTGTAGTTATTCTCCCTATCGACAAGATGATTGTGTTTCGCTGTTACCCCTTGTGGAGTATGCATTCAACCCCGCGCGATCAGAATCCACTGGGTTTTCACCATTTGAGATCAACTATGGGTTTAACCCAAGGACGAACTGGTCGGGTGTCATGTCTCATACTCAAGGAATACACCCTAGCAGTGAGCTCTTGGGCAAGGAATGGGAAGGAACCTGGGAAGAGATGCGAGAAACAATTCAACAGGCACAGGAAAGGCAACTGAAATAGCACGACCAGAAAAGGTTCCCATTACCGGACTATGTTACCTTAGAGGGTGTGGCCGCTGGGCGGGCACAGAAAGCAGACCGCTTGGTGTTATACCGAAAGAACATCCGCACAAAGCCTCCCATGAAGAAGCTGGCCCAGTGGATGTTTGGCCCTTTCATGGTCCAACGTCACGTGTGTAACTGCGCCTACGAACTCCAACTGCCCACCAGATGGAGCATCCACGCAGTTTTCAATATCGCGTTGCTCGAACCCTATCATGAGGATCCAGCAGCAGGTAGGGTCAATAAAGTCCCTACCCCGGAACTTGTAGACTACGAGCCCAGTTGCATTATCGAAACTGTAGTGGACAGTGGCTGGTACGGAGGAGCAAAGGGGAACTTTCTGTCGTGCTTGGTCCAGTACCTGGTTTCATGGGAAGGTTACGGGGCTGAGGAGAATTCATGGGAGCCCTATGAGATGCTAGAAGGGACAGGCTTACAGGCCATTCTAGATTTCCACCAAAGGTGTCCGTCCAAACCCAGGGACCATAAGGTCTGGGGGGAATTGAGTCGTGGAAATAAGAGATGACGCTAACGGTCCAGGACGGACCGTAGAGAAGCGGGGAGTGATGTAACGACCCAGCATACATGAGCCATGGCAGAGGGAACCTATACCCATAGAGGTAGCCAGGAGCCGAACTGGTTGCAACCAGCAGGCAAGCAAGTACTTGACCTACAGAGACCCGATAGCCTGGGCTCCGAGAATGAACTCAATTGGCTGGTCAGGGACTTAGGTACCTGAATACACCAGGGAGCGGTGTCAGTGTACTTCTGGAGTTCTGAAGGGGCAGTTACCCAGCTAGGCCGGGTAACTGGAGACAGGTCAGAAAGGTCTGTCGCCGGCGACAGGATAGACAGGGTAACAGGGGAAAGTTATCTTGTGCGCTAGACAAGGTTACCCTGCCCTTGGGATCAGGTTACCCTGCCCTGGGGCTTGGGTTTCCTCGCCCAAAGTCCTGAGTTAACCTAGCTGTCAATACGAAGTCCCTCGTGGAGTTTGTGAAAATTGGCTGGAAGGTTTGTCACGTGAAGCCATGCATGTTACCGGAATCTGGGGTTCCGGGGGATGCTATTGGGCGAGCTACATAGCTTCGATGAAGGTGTGAATTGGAGACATTATTCCTATCATACCCCTCCAGCCCCGCCTTGAGGCCCGGACGTCATGGGCAAACGGTTGTGTGGTTGTGCGCAGTCTAGCAAAGCGGAATCTTTGCAGACATGCGGGCAACACCGTATATGTCGCTGCTGTCTGGTCGACCGCAAGCTGTTCGCAGGGTATACAGGGAGACATTGGGTGGAAGGTGGAGTACCTCCTCCAAGTTGTTCGGAGTAAAACGGACCAAAAGGGACGGAGTTAATGGGTGTTAACCATAGGGGTCCCAAAGGTAGTCCTGGGTGGTGCCGGGGCAATGGGGAGAGTTTTACACCTACCAAGCCCAAAAGTGTCCCCACCATTATAGGCTCTGAAACTGAAGTGCAGAGACTCTAAAAGCATCATTCCTACCACAGGTAAGGTAGATCCGAGGTAGTGGTCATGGGTAGCGCCCATTGGATTACTCCAGAACTACCGTGTCCTGCGGAAGACACCGGAAGCCTGAGACCCATAAATAGTAAATAGATAAATAGCTCCCGGTAGCTTCCGGAGTCAAGTAGAGATCAATGCATATGGGAAGGGTGTCATAGATAGTCCAGTTCATCAGGTGTCTTGGCTGTTAGCCACTGGCACAACACTGATGCAAAGAAGTTTTCAAACCAGCAGGGAAAAGGGGAATGCAGTGCAGAAACGACAACCGCATATGGTGAACGCTGACTAGAGTGTGTCGACACATGCGTGCCCGAAGGTTGTGCCCGGAGATGTGTTGGACCGCCCTTAGCGGAGGAGGGGGTGCTCGAATGGTTGGAGTAAACTGATAGGGGAGTTTCTAGCATAAGATAAAACTACCTGAAAGTCTATGCGGGAACTCTCCTACTCCAACAATCAATCCTCTCGAGACCTTAATTGAGTGAAGCATTAGGCTTAAGGATATTAAGTTTTACCATTTGCTTTACTCTTACCTTGGTGTGAACTTTTGGTGATACGTTGAAGTTGTTCGGTACGGTCGCAACCTGGGGATCCATCTTCATAGGGGTGCCCCCGTTATACTAGGAGCGCCAATGGGGGGTATAGGGGTTGCAACTGACAGCGTTGCCGGCGGAATAATAGGTGCCGGGGTCGGTCGAGGAGTAGGTTCAGGTGTGTCCGGGGCTGTAATGCCCTTGGGCTTGGATGTCCTTTTTCTTGCGCGAGGTCTGTCAGTTGGCACGACTGTAGGGCTGCCCGAACGACTGCGGACGATTGAGGAGGGGACCGACCCGGAGCCTGTAGAGGCTCCTGAGAAGGATGAGGTATAGCTGTAGCCGTCACCCTTCAGGCTTTCCAACATCTGTATAGCGGTTGTGCTCAGGTATGCCCTCTATTGGTCATCTCTGACTCTCATCGCCAATTCCATGCCAAAGTTCTCGCGCTTGGTATGGACGGGCAGGAGTGGGGGTGCAGCCTCTAGTATCAGTACATTATTCTCCGCATCAATACCATACCCACCTTGAAAAGCCTTTTCCAATCCTGCCATCCCAGTCTTCAATGCGTGCTGATCCCTTGGCATCGACTGGTATGCCTCCTGCTGCACTTTCATGCATTCCACCACTGCCCTAGAGCTCTGTGTTTGGAACACCTGCTGCTGCTAGGTGTTCCAGGTCCTCAGTCCCCACTTCACTTCCTCAATAGACTTAGATACCTCCCGGATGCTGTAAGTTTCGATGAACTTGGGGCAGAACTCACTAAAGGGAACCCCTTCCAGCAGGGGAGGGGTCATGTTGTGGACAAGGGTAGTGTCTTGGAAAAATGAGAGCGCCGCAGTGCGAGGGTCTGTAATCACATGATCACGACGATCAATGGGTAACTGAATAGGGGTGGCCTCCGAGAGTGGCTGGTGGGCGTTGCAGTCAATACTGCGAACATCCGTAGGAACCGACGCATGGAATGTGTTGGCGGCGTTCTCACCAAGGTCAAGGTCTGAATCCGAGTTGGATTCCATTCTGGTTCGAAGTTCGGCACTAGCCATTGCGCATTCCACTCTGCGCTACTTGTTCTAGACAAGGTTACTAGTATTCATGCAAGGCGAGTGCCAAAAAATCAGAAATAATTAGTTAGGAGAGGAGTTATGCGAGGAGCTCGCTTAACCTTATACTGTAACAGGGGCTCCTCTAGGAAGATGGATCCCAAGGGTGCGACCCTGTCGAACAACTTCAAACTTATCACCAAATGGTCACACAATGCAAGAGTAAAGCAAGCGGGAAAACTTAATACTGTTCAGCCTGATGCTTCACTCAATTAAGGTCTCGAGAGGATTGATTGTTGGAGTAGGAGAGTTCTCACATAGACTTTCAGGTAGTTCTATCTTATTCCAGAAACTCCCCTCTCAGTTTGCTCCCACTATTTGAGCACACCCTTCTCCACTAAGGGTGGTCCGACATGTCTCCTGGCACAACCTTCGGGCACGCATGTGTCGACACACTCTAGTCAGCGTTCACCATATGCGGTTGTTGTTTCTGCACTGCATTCCCCTTTTCCCTGCTGGTGTGAAAACTTCTTTGCATCAGTGTTGTGCCAGTGGCTAACAGCCAAGACACCTGATGAACCGGACTATCTGTGACACCTGTCCCATATGCATTGCTCTCTACTTGGCTCCGGAAGCTACCGTGAGTGGTTTATCTATCTACTATTTACTAGTCGGGGGCTTCCAGTGTCTTCCGCAGAATACAGTAGTCTGGGAGTGGTCCAATGGGTGCCACCCATGACCACTACCTCACATCCACCTTACCTGTGGTAGGAATCATGCTTTTAGTGTCTCTGCACTTACCTTTTAGAGCCTATGGCGTTGGGGACACTTTCGGGCTTGGTAGGTGTAAAACTCTCCCCATTGCCCCGGCACCACTCAGGACTACCTTCGGGACCCCCACGGTTAACACCCGTTAACTCTGCCACTTTTGGTCCGTCTTACTCTGAACAACTTGGAGGAGGTACTCCACCTTCCACCCTATGCCCTCTTAGATATCCTGCAAACAGCCTGCGGTCAACCGGACGGCACCAACGCATACTGTGTTGCAAGCAAGTCCACAAAGATTCCTCTTTGCTAGACTTTGCACAACTAGACAACCGTTTGCGCATGACGTCCGGGCCTCAAGGCGGGGCTGGAGGGGTATGATAGGAATATTGTCTCCAATTTACAGCTTCTTTGAAGCTGTGTAGCTCACCCAATAGCATCCTCCAGAACCCCAGATTCCAGTATCATGCATGGCTTTGCGTGACAAACATTCCAGTCATTTTTTCCAAACTCCGGCAGGGACTTCGTATTGAAAGGTAGGGTAACTCAGGACTTTGGACAGGGTAACCCGAGCCTCATGGCAGGGTAACCTGAGCCTGAGGGTAGGGTAACCTTGTCCAGTGGACAAGATGACCTTTTCCTATTACCCTGTCTACTTCGTCACCGGAGATAAACGCTTCTGACCTTTCTCTAATTACCCAGCCTAACTGAGTAACTGCCCCTTCAGAGGTCCTTAAGTACACTGACACTACTCCCGAGTGTGCCCAGGTACTTAAGTATCTGGCCAGTAGATTCTGTTCATCTTGGAGCCCAAGCCATCAGGTCTCTGTAGGTCAAGTACTACCTTGCCTGCCGGTTCCTACCGGTTCGCCTTCTGGCTACCCGTATGGGTGCATGTTCCGGCTGCCATAGCTCATGTAAGCTGGGTCATGACACTTTGGTTCTGTAGTCTAGCCTAACCGAGTTGGATGTTTACTTCACAAGTCTTATGACTTGTTGGTCGTGATCCCTTCCTGGCCATGTTCACAATGACCGGTGTTTTCATCAGGTGGGTCGAGATGCCCTGGGTTGTGACAAAGGTGTTGCTAATGATGTCTGCGCCCACTGCTCCTGTGTCAAACAATACCCTGGTGCGTGCGCTATTAATGAAGATGGTTTACACCAAAGCCCGGTGGGGGTGAAGAGTAGGGGCTGGAAGGGTTCGGTAGCACTCAATCTCAGTCTCCGCATCTGCTGAGTTGATATCTACCTCTTTGCACTCCTGTGTCTCAACCTGGTTTGCTGAGGTTTTTGTCTTAAACTGTTATTTGCTGGGGCAGTCCTGTACTATGTGTTCTTTCTCTCCACATTCTAAGCATTCTCAATTCTCCTTTCATTTCTGTTTGGTATTTCTGCGGATCTTCTTCTGGATCAGTTTCGTCTTCCTCTACTATTAGTGTGACTTCCCTTATAGTCCTCCCTCTTGCTTTACCACGCTTTACTTTCCATAACTGCCGGTTTCATGCAGGATCGTATCCTCTCATTCTGCACTTGCGATGATGTGGTCTATAACAACCTCTTCCCCTTCCTTTGGTTCTATCACTTGTCCAAGTCGAGTATTGATGGTGTCATAGAACCTTCGCCTCAGTGCATAGTTGTTGACTGTGAGCTCAGGTATTCGTCCTCAGTACATTAGGAGCTCTGTAGCTGTCATCGCGATCCTTTCTGTTCTGCTATTCTGTACTTGCTGAATACTGTTGAAGGCTTTGTACAGTTCCTCCTGGTTGAGACTTGACTGGAATCATTTCTGCAGATATTCTAGAACTGTCTGACCACTGATGTAGTCTCTATTATCGCATTCGTCCATACATTGGTCCTATGCTTCCAAGGCAGCCCCTTCACAGAAAGCTCCCACATAGAGTCCTGTTTCTTTTTCAGCTGTCTTGATCCCTTGCGTAAGCAGGCACTGGTATATCAAGCGCCCCCGTTACTTGAATGCTTCAGGCTTGAGGTCATCTCCTTTCCCATTGAACCTCTTTGGTAGTGGTAACTTTATCTTAGGTTTCTTTCCTGGCTGATCATCAGCACTACCTGTTGAGGGTACTGGTGGGGGTGGTGGTCCTCCTGAACAAGATATATCGGATTCGCTTTCCCCGCTTTCACCATCCTCAGTTCCACAGGGGTCCGTTGGTGATAGTGGAGGATCTTCCAATATCTCGACTTGTTCTTCTTTAGGTTGTTCAAGGGTTCGTAAAGCCTGGTCTTTCGCAAGCTGCCTGGCAGCTTCGTCAGTGCTGGACTCTGCCATGTCCTTTGGCTCCTTGGGTTGTCTGGGGCGTTCTTGCCCTTCCTGTGGGACTTGCTTCCCACTCCTCGTCCTGAGCGGTTCAATAGTGTATGCTGGCGAAGCTGACCACTGTGGGTTCTGCCACTTCTGGCTGTTAGCGTTTCTTGGTGGACATCTGTAGGTTATTCAGGCCTCATCCAGGTACAACATTTGTAACTACTTGTTGAAGTTAAAAAAATGTAACGTGTTTACACCTAGAGTGCTTATCACGCTTCTAGTACAATACTAACAGGTGGCCTGCTTGCTGGACAAGAGGCGAGAGCTGTGTAGACTAAAGGAGGCTTCGAAAGTGCATAATAGGAGATCAAGAAGTAACTATTCTACCAAGTATATTAGAGATTCTGTCAGTCAAAGTCCGCTGTTTTCATCAGCGAATCAGCAGTGTTTAAATACAAGTTCTCACTCATCTCCAGTATGAGCGATAGCATAGTCCCTTTCAAAGTATCCAATCGATGCCTTTGAAACATAGCAAGTATCAAATGCGACTATCAAATCAAACATTAAGCATTCAAAGTATCAAACGATATCTTTGAAACATAACAAGTATCAAACAATACTATCAAATCAAACATAAAACATTCATAGTATCAAGTGATACCTTTGAAATATAACATGTATCAAACGATTCTGTAAAACAAAACATAAACATAACCTAGTACCTGTACCCGTTACAGAGATGAGCAACCTGGAGGTCCATGTTGTGGCGAAGCCCCTATGGGCTGGTAAGCTTGGTGCCCTCTGGGCCCAACGTGTTATGTGAGCTGGTTTGGTACTGGTTGTGGAGAAGACAATAGAGATGGTCAGAATGCTGAGCCACGTGCGGCTGATGTTGTGTGTGGCGGGTAGGCAGCATATGACGAGGTTGTTCCTGGAGGAGCACCTAATGATGGTTTGTGATAGATGCCCTGGGGTTAGACACTGACTAGGCAAGTGTAAGGCTACTGCAGTGTGCTGCTGGTATGAGGGGTCACACATGTCGGCCTCACATGAGTGCTGGGTCATGGGATATAAGAAGGTGAATGCTGCCTGCTCGCACGTCCAGAAGAAGTGTTGGCTGTGTGATAGTGTGGACCACTTTACTGGCAGCTCTGGCTGCCCTACAATCGGTAGTTCCGCATTCTTGGCTGGTGTATTAGGGTCGACGACGCCAGTAATCACAGACAACACTTCGGTAACCAGCATCATGAATCAGTCCTGCAATCAGTTAGTTGCTTGTAAGATGGGGCTGAGGAAGACCCCAGTGGTGGACATCATAGTTGCGGCAAAGTAAGCAGGTATTGAGCTAATTGTGCTGCAGGAGGACATAGTGAAGGTGAGAGGGAAGGATATTGCCCTTCCTGTAGACATTGAGGACTCAGAGATAGGCTTTTCACTTAGGCAGAGGATCTGTGAAGTATCAGGGTGCCGATCATAAGGGTTAACATCTGCGCCATTAATGTAGGGGCCTCCAAGCGGAACAGGAAGTTGGTATTTGATGTTTTTTCCTATGTTGATATTGTGTTTGTATTGGACCCCCCACTGGAGTCGAGTGTAGTAGACGAGGGGTGCTTTGTGTACATGGCAGTGGTAAAGGATGTCGAAGTTTGAGTAAGGGGTAGCTTGATTGAGTTCATAAGTGTAATTAGGGGGGTGAGTAGTATGCTGTAGTAGGTATCCTGGAGTGTAAGGGTGGTATGGTTAGGATTGCAGGGGTGTATGTGAGTCTGGGTAGGCGAGTTGTGGATATCATGGGGAAGATCAAGTAGGTGTGCAGGCTGGTCGATCACGTGATGGGTGATATCAACTGGCAGCACAGGGAGTGGAGTTTGTTGATGGATACAGTGGAGAATGGCCCAGGGTTGACTGTGTTGCATGGTTTCGGCAGGTCATTTGAGTTTGCGAAGACAGTGGGGACGACATTCAGAGAGGTTTCAGTGACTGACATTTATGCGTCGAGGCGCAATTTGCTATAATGGCAGACTTCGAACCAAGTGGGATTGCAATATAGTGTGATAGTCGTGAGGGTGCATGCTGATATTGAGTTGGTGTGCATGCCTACCTGAAGGTTGGTTGACTGGAAGGCCATGGGGAAGGTGGTGGACAATGTGAAGGATGGGTCTGGTGAGGAGGTATGGGGTAGGATGATGGGTACGATGAGGAGGTTGCCACTGATGGGTAGGGTAGCAACGAGATGCATATAGTAGGGGCCAGATTTGGAGAGAGCCCTGTGGGACATAAAGAGGTTGCGGAGACTTGTGAAGGAAGACAGAGGTTGGAAGAAGGCCTTTGCGCTGTGCCGACCGGTGTTTAGGGGTATGCTGATCAATATGAGATATGACTGGATAAGGGGAGAGTTGGCCAAGATGAAGAACCCGAAGGTGTTCAGGTTGATTCAAGTGATTAAGCCGCCCTAAGTGGTGCCCTGATAAGGGGACCGAGTGGGTCTTTTGCGGTCGAGTATGAGGACATCTCCAAGATGGTCACTGCCCAGTTGAGGCCTGTTGAGGACCTGGAGCCATGGGACGATCCTGTATGCAATCTCCATGTGGATGCGATGGGTGTCCGGGAGGTACCACTCGATTTGCCAGACAACACCGCTGCAGGCCTAGATGAGATAAGCTACCTGTTTGTGAGGTTTTGGCACAGGTAGCACTTGGAGGGGTTTAGGCAGGTAGTGGAACATGGGCTTAGGATTCAGTTCTCAGAATAGCATAGAATGGTTGTGGTATTGATCCAGAAAGTTGGAAAGCCTAACTATGCAGTCGTAAAGTCATGAAGGATGATCCAGTTGCTCCCAGTCATAGCCAAGGTACGTGAGCGGGTCGTGTTGGCCCAGCTCAGTGCCGACATCGATCTTGGGGAGATACAATTCAGGTCACGGAAGAGAAGGAGGGTGCACGACTTCATGGGTCTTGCACAAGACTTCATAGTGCACAACGAAGACAAGAAGGTGGCGATGTTGTTGGTAGATAAAGAAGGCAGGTTCAATAACATTTCCCCTGACTTGTTGGCAGAATTGCTTATCACAAGGGGTGCAGGTGGGGAGTGGGCACCGTGGGTGAGGAGGTGGTGTTGGCACAAGACGATTTGCTTCCGGTTCAACGGGCCTGTATCAAAGTCCTTCAACGTGACTAAAGGGATTCCCCAGGGGTCCGCGCTGTCCCCCTTCTTGTTTGGAGTATTTGTGGTGGACATTATTACACCAAGGGTCCGATATTCACCACCGATTAGACGTGCTGTCCTGAGCTATGTGGGTGACATACAGATACTAGTTGCGGTGAACACAGAGGTGATAGCGGCTGGGGTTCTGGTGGAGACCTTCACTGACTGTGCCAGGATTGTGGAACTGAGGGGTATGGGGTTCACGCTGCTGAAGACTGTGTGAATTGGCTTTGGTGATAGGGGATGGGCAGCATTGGGACTGTCAGGGGTGACAGTCCTGCGTGTTGAAGAGATGAGAGTTTTAGGATATCGGGTAAGGAGGGACCAGACATGGGATGGTCATGGCCTTTATTGGACTGAGAGAGCATTGAGGGTCTGGATGAGGATCACAGCTATGATGAAAAGATTCCGTGGACACGGCATGGGAGCCTGGGAGGTGCTGAGGCTGGTACAGTCAGCTTACTTGCATACGCTCAGATACAGTATTGAGTTTGTTGTGGGTCATAAGAGGCTAATCAAGGTCATGCAGGTGCATGTCAATGATATGCTTAGGTCATTGTTTAGGATGCCACTGAAGGCGCCCAATGTTGTGCTGTCGATAGAGCTTGGTATGGCCCCAGTTGGTGTGAGAGAATCATACATCCGTTGGCGGTGCCATGCCTGGATGACTAAATACCGGTATGGCAGAGACAAGCCCTAGTTTAGTGCAGTGTGCTGCGATTAGGGGGATGAAGATGAGGGCGCGGTGATTGTGCAGTCAGATGTATAGATTGAGAGGATGCCGATCATAGGGTGTTCCCGTGATTGGGAGGTTGCCCTGGCGCAGTGTAAAGAGATTGGGAGGAGTGGCAGCCTGGTGGCCTTCACGGATGGGCCGAAGGGGACTGCGAGATGTGGTGCCACATAGGCAATCCTGAAGGGAGGGATATGGGTTGGTGGTGGGAGCAGGGTGTTGGTTGGCAGCCTGTCGATTATAGAGGTTGAGTTGATGGAGGTCCCGTGGGCATTAGAGGACATGACAGCAATGGGGGCCAGGGAGGTTGTGGTGTTCACTGACTCTATGAGCGCCCTGCAGATGGTTAAGGGGATGAGGAATGAGGGGGGCAGGGTGGGAATTTGGGAGGCATGTGCCAAGGTACTTTGCTGGTTGGAGGCGGTCCATTTGTGCTGGGTGCCTGGTCACTCAGGTGTTGAGTAGAATGTAGTTGTGGACAGGGAGGCGAGAATAGCTGTTGGGGGGAGAATTGCTATGGGATGGGATTTTGGGCTTGGGGTGGTATGGAGGGCGAAGGAGAGGATGATGAAGGAATGGGCAAGATGGGGCCAGAAGGAAGTGCACCCACCATATGCTGGGGGCCTGAGCGGACTTGGGCACTACAAAGGGCGGGCCCAGATAGATGTGATGGTGATGATGACATTGTAGACAGGAGTGGTAGTGCTGGGGCATGGTAGCCATGATGGTGAGGGATCCAAAGGCCATCTAGCTATGTGCCTGGAGTATGAGGAGGGTAGTCCAGATAGCAGGTTATATGATAAGAAGCACCGTGATGAGTGGAAGGACTGGTTTAAGGCCAGGAACTACCTGAGACTTGGCATCAAGATGGCCATGGCAGCTGTAATGGGTGAGAGGGTGGTGTTTGGGAACCCATTTGATGGCACGATGGTGGTGCTGGAGGGTGGAAGGCAGGTGGTGGTACTGATGGATGAGGGTCGTTCGGCGGCACCACTGAGCAGGTGTGGAAAGTGTAGGTGGTTGCATGATGGGGCATGCAAGGTACCTTGTACGAATCTCAAGAGTGAGTGGTTTTACCTGAGTGGGTTTGCGCAGGACTGTGTCTGCAGAAAGAAGGTTTCGGCATGGTACTCACACTTGAAGAGAAATAAAGGGTGTGAGAGAGCGGTAGTAGGGGGATTCTGGGGGACAGTTATCAGGAACTGGGACGAGATTAGGCCAGAGTTTATGCTGGCATTGTGGGTTAGGGCGTTGATGGGCCGAGACCTGGAGAGTGTAAGGTGCTGGTTTTGTATAACAGTATGCGGGGTTATGGGGGAACTGGCCAAGCACTTCAGGGTGTTGAGTATGGTGGCCTGTAGGGAGAGATTTATGGACACTTTTTTGGATTCACAATTTGTTGATGGTGATGAGGAGTATGGGGATATTTTGTTTCAGTTTTGGGGCAGGGCGGTGGGTTTGGGTGTGGATGACAGTGGGCCTGAAGATGCATTAGTCCCGGACTCAGCTGTGCTAAGTGAGCGCTGGTGACAGGACCATGGTTGTTTATTTTTGATTTTTGGCTGATTTTGCAGGTGGAGGATTGCCAGACCGGTCTGCCGGTAGGTAGTGTTTAGCTAGCGGATGCCGGATAGGTTTAGCTAGGATAAATTTATGATATTGAAGCCAACCAGACCAGAGTTCGACAGACTTTTGCGCACACCCTAGTACATGAAGTTCCTCTCCTCTCTCCTCCACACACACCAGATGTTATCAAACACTTGGGTCGTGGGCGATAACATAGGCTTTAACTTTTCCCTTGATGCAGTTGCAAGAAGGGGAGTACTGAAAAGGACAAATCCCAACTCGCTTCAAATCACAAAAAGAAACTAAGAAGAAGAAGGTCTTGTAACACACACACACAAAAAGGAAAGAGAGCAGATACCTGAATGGATGGAGAAACAGAATAGCAGCACGATCCTTTGGCTGGTCTCGACTCACAATCCCTCCACTTCCGATTACCGTAGTCTTTCTGATTCAGACAAATAGTCCAGGTTGCTGTTCACATTTGCAGGTTGTACTTCGATGTTTGTTGCTCAGTTCTCTCATTTTGCACTCTCATATTCGTACACACATCCATACAAACACAAAAGCACACCTCAGAAAAGGGCGGGGAAAGAGCCCCCTTATATGCACTTCTGCGCCTTCTGTCCAGGAAAAAGATTTCACTGCAATAACCCCAACTAACATGTAAAACCCTAACACAATAACAGGGTAAAGGAGACACAACTCAGGATATCGTAAAACAAATGAAAAAACTTTTACCTCCACAGTACCCAGGCCCCACATAAACCCCGAGAGAGGGCATCTTTCCTAAGGTGATACTGTCAAAAACTGGGAGTATCAGTAGAACGGGATTGTCAGATGTTATGGGGAGCTGGTGGGTGACTGCGTCATACATTTGAAGGCTAGGCTATTACTACCTGCGGATGAGAGTTGGGGGAAAGAAAAAAAGCGGTTCGTTTCTTTTTTTATTGTGTTCCCGATCCGGGTTAAGTGCCGAAGCACTTTTTTTCGGGGTTGTGATGGAGTATGTTGCGCGAGAAAGGACCCAGGTTCCCTGCCTCCTCTTTGTTTGAAATCTGGCCTGACGACCAATCGTCCAAGAGCGGAGGTTCTGGTCAAGTCGCAAAGGACCTAAGGGTTTTGAGAACTGGTGACCAAATTCGAGGATCCTGACACCTCTATTTCTTGGAGATTTGCGGGGGGTAGGATCACCAGTGGTGTGTCTTTTTGTCTAATATCTTACAGTTAATTGCGGCTGTAAGCGCTACCATTAGATATCACTCGCCATTTGTTCTCGGCATCGGGAATGTTCGAGGGGGTAATCTGATCCTTTAGGGGGTAAAATAGAGGAATATATTTGTTCCCCGAAGCATATAAATTGATTGTGAAAGATTTATGTGTATAATTTGTTTTATCTCGAATTCTGGCAATGCTTATGCGAAGAGGCAAAGGATAGAGATCAGATGTGGGAATAAGAGATATGAAATTAGCGGGGCCACTATCATTTGGGGGACGTTGAGAAGATGAATTAGCTTGGGGAATTTAATAGAAATTAAGCAATAAAGGAAATACAAAAACTTTCTAATTGGAAACAACTATAGTATATACGATACACCATCCGGGGAATTTTTTTTGAGCTGATCATTGTCTAACCAGGTGTTCCGCATTATAGGGGAGGGATGGGGGACCCCCGTAATGTTCTCTCAGTGCGATGCTGCATACCGCTTTAGCCGGGAATTTTGAGTAGTCTTCATGGGATTATTTGCGCTGGCAAAGGTTTACTCATAAATAGTGACAGCCGGGTGGACCACCCGGCCAGTTTTTCCCTCTCCCCAAATTGGTTTGTAGGCATCTCATTGAGAAGTAACCATGCTTCATTCGTGCGAGTGCGTCCCAATTTCCTCCGCAGCGCCCGCCCCCGGAGGCCGTTGTGGGTAGTCCGTAGAGGTTTGAAACTGCCTCAAGTCAAACCCCTTGAAAACCCACTTGGGCTTTGCCTCTTTGAGCTTCTTCTGGAAATTTTCCACGAGCTTGACGTATTTTTCCTCATCTGTATCCTTTAAGCCTAGCTTTTTCGTAGAGTCGTAGGAAACGAGATGGTGTATTTTTTCCGCAAAGGTTGCCCTTTTGTCCCATAGATCCGCGGCCGCCTTCGCTATTACGAGCGCCGCCCTTGCTCGTCTCGGGGGTATGGCGCTTACCGGGTATGGCAAGCTGGAGGAGTTCGAGGATCCGGTGCCGTGTGATGCTGCAGTTGGACTGTCTGGTATCTGGTCCAGGACGCAGAGGCCAATCTCGACGGTATTCTTTGCTGGCGGCTGAAGCGGAAGGTTTTCTAGGGCCTCAAGTAGGTGAGTTGCGCCCCGGTTTTCACCCTTTTCTGCTGCATCATTGAAGAGGTGATATCCCACGCTTTTCAAACAGTAGTGCATAGCTGCCGTGAATGCCCCTGCACTAGCCGGGTCCAGTTGGTCGAGACAGTCGCTCACGTAGGTTTTCACAAAAACCATTATCTCCTCCGAGATCTGGCGCCCCTTTTGTTTTATTTTTCCTGCAGTGGGAATTTCCCGATCATGTTAGTAAAATTGGCGCGGTCATGTCGCTGATAGAAATGGATGGGACTTACTCCTCAACTCCTCCGGGAGAAGCTCCCCATGTTCAGAATCTTCTGAGACATCCTCAAAGTCCATGACCATCTTTTGAGTAGCTTGTTCGAACATTTCCGGTAATTTGAAGACCAGCGCCGCGAACATCAATTGCTCAATACGAGCCTGATCTTGATCTGGACCGTTGGGAGACCATGTTGGGCGATGGCTAAGGAGAGTCCCGAGACTATCCGTACGACATCCAAATTTCCAACAGGTTGTGGCTAAAATCACAAAGTCCTCGAAACAGTTGATCCTCCAGCTCGGGTCGGCTCCGTGGACAGCACTTATTATTGCTGCCAAAACTTCTGGATTTTTGGCCTGGATGGAGAGTCTAGGAATTTTGTTGGTGTCGCCCTTTGCTTCCCGGCCGGCTCTTGAATTTTTCACCTTCTCCCCCAATTGTTGAGACAGTTGGTGGATAATCTGGTATTTAACCTTCAGCTCTATGTAGTGATTATCCTCGCCCTGTCCTATCAGGTCCATTTCAAGATCCCATTGATCATGGAGTTTACGTGCGGGTGGCTGGTTGGGAAGTTCGGGTGTGTCAGAGCTTGGCACATGCTCCATACCAGTCTCGAATATAGGATACGAGGGACAACTGGATTGCCCTCTCTTTTGGTCTCTTGGAGGAACAGGGGGCCGTTGGTCGGGAGCACTGGGATAAGTCCCTGATGGACCGCCATTTTCCGGGTCGGTTGTCATGAGTGTTTAGCTTTAACTCACGCAGAAGGCCCTCTTGGTGGTGGTGATAGCCGCAAATGCTGATCGTCGTTCCCCTAAAGCGGAGTTTTCCCCTTGCCTTGTTTGGATGGAGCGGTTCTAATAGGATCATTCCAAGTTACCCAACGGTTAGATATCGGGTCCCGTTTTGACGGGGGTAGTCTTTTTTTCGAGTCTTACATCACTTTTACAACGTCTTTGACGAACAAATGCTAGTAGCGTGTGTACGGCGGTAAGTCCCTTGGTTAGAGGGTGACGAAGGTTTGTGTTCTGCTGACTCGTTTGTTAATGGGTTTCACCATAATCTCAGGAGGTACTGACTTACGCTAACGTAGTTTCCTCTGCTTGTGTGTTGTGATAATTGTGTCGTTGACTTGTATCTAACTTTTCTGTGCGAGGTCGGGGCCTGATTGAATTTCCTATTACCAAAGAGAAACCTAGGATTAGATGAAAGTACCACACAAATGTTGAAAAGCGAACCATAAAAGTTCAGATACTTACGTAAGGTCGAAAGAGGTAAAGATTTGAGACTCGTAGCACACCTAGCACCGCGTATCGGTCTTGCTCTATTTGGGCTGGGATTTGAGGGAGGGCTTCAAGGAGTAAAGGGTTTTATCAATGAGATGGCGGAGTGAGGAACGGTTCCCACAACACCAGGCGGGGTGACGAGACAACCCGTTTCCTCCAACCTGCGGATCCATATGCCTTTGAGACCAGTCAAACTACCGGTACATGCCAAGTAAACTCAGAGCCTTGGCCGAAGGTTTTGGTCCCGCCATGTGGGAATGAGGATTTCCGCCGATAAGCTAGAAATTGTTTTTATTGGCCGCATGGGATTTACAAAGACCGGGTCCTGCCATGATGTGGGGTGTGTCTTACTACCAAGCACAGTGCGGTAATATTGGTAGGTAGTCTGATGTGTAGCTTAGCGTGCTTGTACAACCTGGTTGCGTACAGTACAACCTCTATGAAGCCTAGCTCCGCCAGAACTTGACTAGAAGGAGGCATGGCGGCACCGGCACCATATGGTACGGTACTACGAGTAGTATTGTACAAGTGTACCGGTAATAGAAGAGGATGCGGTAACAAAGGGCTGGTTAGGTGATCGGTGAGCGGGGGCCAGCAAGGCTCATTCAGGAGAATCACAAGATCAACACACTCCAGTAACCTGCAAGGCGTATCTCATCTTTTTGTTGCAGGGGGGTTGGGACCTTCTACAGGGGGAGGTGGCTGTTTGAGAGGTGGGGTATTCCAGTGTCTGGCATGCCTAGTCAATTCTCGGCGACAGTTTGGAAGACTGAGGTCTGTTGAAAACTCGTGGTTCTGGTCTCCCCTTTGTGTCCTCATTGGCCCTATCCACCTAGCTTGTTATCCTTGATGTTTTCGGTGCACTAATTCGTGGTGGTGCTTTTACAAACCGGCTGCCTCCGATGTTGGATTTTTTTTTAGCCCCTGTTGGGGTAGAAAGATATAAGCTTAGGCTCCCTTGGCCACTACTTCTCAGAAATCCATACCTTTCGATCGGTATCAGGAAGTCGACATGGCCAATAGCAATGAATACACCTTCGACTTTATCAATGAGAGAAAGCTGGGTGTTACTACCAACTCGGAGGAGATCGGTCACGATCCGATGGCTTGGTTCCAGGTTCGTGTACTCTTGGTTTCTTAGACCAAAGTTGTATACTGATTAACCAATCTCATATAGGGAGCGGACCTCGTTTGGATGTTAATTTGTACTATCCTGGTAATGTTAATGCCGGCCGGGATAGGGTTTTTTTATTCGGGCATATCAAAGCGGAGGTCTGCCATGTCCATGATCTGGATATCGTTTCTAGCAATGTCTGTGGTAGGAATACAGGTAAGGTGACTACTTTAGTTACAGTCTGGGTTAGGTTAGTTCAGCGAAGCCACACTAACTTAACCCTGATAACACTAGTGGTATCTTGTAGGCTACGGCATAGCTTTTGGACGCTCAGATAACCCACTCTGGGGTAGTATTGAAGGCATTGCTCTCAATGACGTCCTTACCAGACCAGTTGGGAACCAGAAGGGGCCCCCAATCCCGGAATTACTTTTTGCTCTCTTTCATGGGGCATTTGCTTCTTTTACGTTGGTGGCCATTTAAGAACACCTTCCAGACTCTTTGGCGACCGCTAACTTTTACCTAGTGCTTCATTGATAGGTGGAGCTGTCGTACAAAAGTTCCGAATAGGACATTTTTTGGTCTTTATCTTCATCTGGACCACCTTTGTTTATGCGCCTATTGCACATTGGACATGGAGTCCGTCAGGCTGGTCTAATAAACTAGGTGCACTTGACTACGCTGGTGGAACTGCAGTCCATATGAGCGGAGCATTTAGTGCTGCGGTATACTCGGTATTCTTTAGATGGAGGTACCGATTCTATAAATCGGTCTTAGCCAGAAAGGCCAGAAAGCAAGGAACTGTGGAGCCCAAAGGGGATCCCGAAAAAAGCTACGAACCAGATGTTCCCAAAGAATTGCATGAAAAAGCCGCGGCATTCCCCGAGGACGATGAAAACCCCGACAATGTTTTCCACGTCCTGCTTGGGACGACCCTACTCTGGATAGGATGGATGGGATTCAACGGGGGCTCCACATTGGGGGCGAACTTAAGGACGGTTTCAGCACTTATTTCGACCAACCTTGCCGCATGCGCAGGTGGACTAACGTGGTGTTTTTTGGAATTCTTTTGCTCCAAATACAACCCCGAGCGTGAGCCCCCAGGATGCCCGAAACAGCCACGCTGTCCAAGAAGACTCTCAGTTCTTGCCTTTTGTAATGGTGTTATCTCTGGTCTAATAGCAATCACACCGGCCGCGGGTTACGTATGATAAGCTTATTTCGTTCCTTCGGCCTCGCAGGGATCCTTGCGCTAATGGGAATTTTAGGTGCCATTGCATACTGCTATATTTTTCGGGGTTGCGGGCGCAGTTTGCTCGAACTTCGCTAATGTATTCAGCAAATGTATATACGACTTGAACGATATATTTGCAATTCACGGGGTCTCAGGTTTCGTTGGGATGTTTCTAACTGGTATATTCGCACGGTAGGCTAGGCTAAGTATATATACCCATGGCGTAGATCTAATATGGCAACAGGGCCGATATTGCTCACCTCGACGGATATACAACTATCCCAGGAGGAGGTCTAAATAGAAACGGAAAACAGATTGGGTAAGATTCATCTTCCTAGAACCCTATGATACTGCTAACATAAAGGCTACACAGGTGGCAGCTGGTGGATGCCATTGCGGGAGGGCTGTATTCCGCTGTTGGCACACTGGTTATCCTGATCTTTATGGAGGTGGTTCAATGCATTGCTACCCGTAGAGTAAAACCGGTGAGAGCCATTTTTGATGAGGATCAGATAGTGGGACGCGAACTGCCGGAGTAGATAGCCAGATCTAGGCGAGAGGAGGGAATATAATATTATCAGCATTAAAGTGCCTTGGAGGGGGGGTTATCCCTATCATTTTTTTCAATAGGATTTGTTACGGGTTTTTATAAATTGATCTAGCTTGGGGGGCTGCATTTTAACTCCTCACCTGGGAGGCGCGTGTTGTTTCTGGAACTCGCAGAATGCGCAAATAAAATATGTCGTCACTACTTGACTCTGGTGTGAGCGGTTTTAATAAACGTTAATAAGGCCGGGCCATTTTTTTGTGATCGGGCCGGTCTGGATATGAATAGCAGTTTGTTTAGGAGAAGCTTGGTGGAAGATCATATCTCCCCACCCCCAGCATGCGCTTCTGGGGATTACAAGTATATCGGCGCCGTGTTTAAGTTATTAGAGTAGCACATTAGAACCGATACCTCTACGAATACAAGTGGTATGGTGCGGTGCTATATCGCAGGAAAATTATACAATAGGAAATAGCTATTGTTTTACCCCGCTGATATTAGATGTGAGCTCTCGACTTGCAGATCCCAAGGGACAACCCGCAAAATCCCGGTGGCCCGGTAAAAGGTCCAGCAAGAACTGATGGAAAAATTATTTGAGGTTAAACGACTAAATCTGTCCTGGTAGGTTCCGGTTAATGGGTCCCTACCCTTGTACAAGTAGTTCCTACAGATCTTAGGAGGGGTGCTGTATCCCACAGCATCCTCCAGTTATCTAAGTCACAAGTTTCGCTCGGAAATGCTTCTTTGCCGCAGGACTTTTGGTATCTTGAGGGTGAAAGTGGCCTCCAAACTCAAAAATTTGGACGGTATTATTAGAAAGAAAAAAACAAGATGATACATCAATTGGGAGGTGATACGGCGCGATATCCGTGCTCCCCCTTTCTCTAGCACTATACACTAGTAGGAGGAGTGTCGAAACATACCGGTATCTTCAGGCCCAACCACGCCGCCCGCTAATTGGTCTTCAAGATCAAAAACAACACAAGAATAAGTAACCCACTTTATGCGGGTGCCCTAATAGTAGGGCAACCTCCAGGCAAAAGGACGAAGAAAAAAGTAAGGAAAAGAATCAACCTAACACTGCAGTTTATTGACTCCAATGAAGTTCAGAATGCAAATCCGTCAAGAAAAGAGCAATTTACCACGCCACAAAAGCCTTATTGGGGTTTCCTCCAATGCGGAGGGTGCCCGCAGCGGGCAGTTCCATCCCACATTGTCTCGGGCCGTTGCTTTTTGCGTGGGGGTGCGGTCGACAACAAAGTCCTGGGAAGCTGAAAACAAGTAGATAAGATTGACAAGGCTATGAAATATGAATTGGTGCCGGGGTGAGAGAATCGCCCTCGGAACTACTTTCTACGGCAGCGGTTCAAGAGGTGCGCAGAATCAAGTTTATGGTGCTCGGGCATAGGAAAACCATCTGCTCTCTGGATGTGAAGTGTTAGAACCCAAAAACTAGGACTTGGGGTTTGAGCCTCGCTCCTTGAATACCGTTAAAACTCGGTTATAATGGACCGGCCAGGTCTGGTCATGCAGCGGTTTCCAATGCCTTGTCCGTCCCATGAGGAATCGAGAGACACTTACCTATGTTGTCTGGCCCGGTTCGTGAGCTTTCCGCCAATCAAAGGGTCCAAATTCGCTACCCACAAGCCCAGGCCAGTTCGTTATAACTGAGCTTTTACGATACTAGTACTCGAATATTCCTAACCCAACAACGAACCTGGTTACTGGAGCGCAGTAGCAGGTGTGTGCATTATCGGGTCAATTATCAGGCTAGGAACGACATACCGGTACCGCACAGCTTGCAGTATTGTGGGGGAATTCTTTGATCGAAATACTTTGGACCCGAAAAATGCGGAGCTTCAAACTGGTATGTTTCGGTCCGGCTATTGCACATTGAAATTGTGAAGGGGCAAGTTAATTCTGGCAGGAAAGCGCAATCGATTGATGGCAGACTGCATTGGGACACCAATCAACATGCATTACCAGGTAAGTTTGATGCCGTTATTGCTCCGGTTTGAGTTTCTCCCGCCATGTGAGTACCTTACCGTACTTGAGCTCTGGTAGTATCAGGAGGGCGAAGCTTTCAAAACTATCTATTTGAATGGCACTTGTGTTCCTGCTCGACTGCTATCATACACCACCCACCTAAATACCTACCCTCGGGATATGACTCGGACCCCCGGTCCCTGTCACGGTGGGAGAGGTATAGCTGTGGGATGATTAACAAATAGCGCAGGTATGGTAGGCGAAATAGCTCTGGGCTAGTGGCGGGTGTGTGAAAAAGGATGATGAGAAACTTCGCTGTCTTGCTCATCTCTCTCTAAACTAACGGTAAAGAGAAAATGCATATGTAAAACAAAATCAAAGCCTTCCTATCCTTCCATAAGTCTCCGCACATATCTTCCTTCCTCCACTCGAGTGCCCATTCCTCCGTACACACCCGTGGTGACAAAGGAAAGACATGTCTAGAGAAACTTCTCCATAAAGCTCTAAAACAACCCACATCACTCCCAAACGATCCACCATGCTCCTATCACTTCCAGAATCATTCACAACATCCTATCATTCTTCCAGGACCGTTGACAGTCCCAGGGCCAGAGGTCCGTCGATCGGACAAGTGATCGGGTTTTCCAATCTCAGTGTAACTTCACTCCTTTTCAATACCGGTAAATGACCCGCAACTCTTCCTCCTACAATTACCATCCACGTAGCCGTTCAATCCGCCTCCTGCGCACCCCGGAAAAGCGAGCCCCGGTATAACGAGGATGCCTATACAAATAACCCCCGGCATATAAGGGCTATGTGAGCATCGTGGCCTCTAGGCGTTCTCGCCTTGCCGTGGGCTACTGTAAGCCGGAATAGCACGGCGCAGGGGTCCCGGAGAATTTCTCCCAGCCCCGCGATTCCTGGGGGGGAAACCGACTTGTCCGAAAAGTACGGAATTTGAGAAAAATCTCCAAGCTTTGAATTGCACCTTAGAGGTATAATTGGTTAATTTGTGGAGTTTGGAGAGCTCATTTCTGCATGCGGAGGTGATTGGTATTTCGTGAGGGCGCTATCGCGAGACCAACAAGGCTGATACTCACTTTCCTTGTGTGAAAAGCGACAGATGCGTTGGGCTCGAACAAGGGTTGACAAGGCTGTGTCTACCTCGAGTAACGAGCTGTACTTACAACCTACGGCACGTAGAGATGGCTGAGCTACGGGTATGAGGCCGTGGCAAGTTCCGATATACTGTACCTGTATCCGAGCACCGGTACACGTCACATACACACACCCCGTTCTATTTGTTGTATCTAAGTATACAGGTAGTAAGTTACCTATAGGTGTTACTGCATTCATAGCGAATTGACCCTATTCTACGTGGAGGTGTTCTTAGAGGACAAATTCCTATCTACCTCACACTTACTCAAGGCAGGGAGTGCCCAAAATGGACGGGGTTATATTTGTATTGGTACTCAAGTGCGTACAGATTTTTTACCATTTAGCCCCTGTTTTCCAGCAGTCTAGTATGGTTCCTAAACACTACCAATTTTTTTATCAGAAGTGTAGCAGTTTTTCCTGCGACAGTAACCGTATGGTGAAAGACTTTTATAGCCAGAGTACTTTGCCAAGAAAACATTGCTCAACTTCAAGCCTCAAAGGATTTTCAACAACTGCTCCAGTGAGAATTATGGCTCTATTAGGTGATAGAGTGGGTGATTCTCTACACACTAATAGAGAGAAAATAAAAATATCTCAAGTCTCCATGGAGCTATCAGGGTTTAAAATTAGGTAAACCTTTAGGGAGCGTCCGAGAATGTTAATTACTGTTGGTACATCAGTTAACAGACCTTTGCCAATAATGAACCTGTATTAAGGACAACTCTTGACTTATTAACATACTATTACTAACTCAGGATGAATGTCCTCTTGCTCCGGCTACGGATGTCCCTCACCCATAACATCCCTCCCATTTTTTATTTCCAATCTTAGGTCACTGCACCCTATCTTGTAAATTCTTATGATACAACTTTATAGTTCTACAATTGTAACCTTCTAATACATACAATATTATAATCTTATCCTATCATTTTTCAGTTGAGTTTTGGACTCCTGAAAGTTATATAATATAATATGATCCATATTAATTTCCTGTTTTCAATAAATCATATCATACTATTTGGGAAATTTAATACATGAGGTAAAGTATGACCTAAGTGTGGAAATAAGATATTGGAGGTGTTACGGTCGCCGTAGCAGGTCACTTTTTATAGAAGAATTGGTAGTGTTTAGCCTTCCGGAACCATACAGTACTTCTCGCTTGGGACTACTATTGCAACCTTAGCTAGTACTGTACTGTACGCGATATACCGTATTTACCAAACCGTTTCCAGGAATGCCCATCCCCGGCTTCCTGGTATCGTGCGAAACAATTGGAATCCCCGGGTTCAAGTGGTTCCACAAACATCGGGCCGACCAGGATGCCAGCGCGCCATGTGTGAATAAAGGCCTGTAAGTTGAATCACTGTGCCTGAGCCGAATAAGTTAATCTAAATATCCTGTCGTTTGAAGCCGGTACTCGTAAGGAAACCCTAACCCTAATACCCTGGTTCACAAGACCCTCGACATGGTAAGAGATCATACCTGTAAACGGCCTGGAGCAGGGGTTCCCCTGTTCTAACGAGAACCCACTTTTAACATCAAAGGTGATTCTGATTAAGTCTGATATACTGGGGATAGTAAGCCATACTACCATAGAGACTTTAGGTCATTTTATCAACCAGTGAGGGTTGCCAACACACGATTTATCAATACCCCACTAACTTTACTCGGCGATTTCAGTAGAAATCGAAAAGCAGCTCCTCCTAACCCCATACAGAATCTATGGAGATGGGAGTTATATTTTCCGTTTTTTGCAGACACTCCCGAGTACCGAAGAAAGGGACTAGAAGATAAAACAGAGCAAGAGAGATCACCGTGGGTCAAGCGCGACTGGAGGTGACAAAATGGTGAGCTGGACAATTAATGTAGATGCAGGCAGACCAGAAGGCATCTCTACTGATCAATTTGCAACCATGGAAAGCCAAATGAAACTCCGGGAAAAACCGTGGCCGACCAACGGAGCCCAAAGAAACACTCTAGCAACGGTGGGAGCTCAGGAGAAACATTGGGGGAGTGAATAAACTACCCACCATTTCCCTGAACAACCCATAACCGTGGTGGAAAAAATAAGCATTAATACACTTCACCGGACAGCACAAAACGGGGAAATCAAACGCTCGACGTCTGGTACTTAAGAGCAGCCCGTCTAAAAGAAACAAAACCAACACCGATACTCTACACCATTATGCATGGATGTGAAAACAACTCATAACCGCTAAACAGGTGGGTGGTCCGACAGGTGCATCTGTCCAATGAGTTCTCTCCACAGAATGCTAATACACTGCGTCCTAAACGGGGTCTTTCTTTCAGCGCCTTTTTTTTTACCAACCTCAAAATCACATTGGGTGCCCTGCCGTGGATCCACGCGGGAGGGGTCGTGGGGTGAATGAGGTCTAGACAAGTACAGCCAGTAAAGTCTTTCATGGCCTGATACGTGCGGGGGAGTGCGCACGGTGCATCTATCCAACAAAAAAAAAAATTCTACCCGAATGTCATGTTAAGTTGGTACCCAGTGTCTGAAACTTCTGGTAGAGAGTAAAATATGATGGGCTCGTTCTCTGCGTATTTTTTTAATTTTTATCTTTTTTCCCCTACGGGGTACATCTTATTGGAGGATCTGTGGGGGAGGATAAATTACTCAGCGGTATAAGGAGTGGAATGGACTGGAGCCTGGCCGATGTGAGGGGGGAGTAGGGAAGGTATGGCCAGAAACTTTGTTCTCTCGTTCGGCACCCCCTCTAAACCAACGGTAAAGACAGGCATATAAGCAAAACATAATGAAAGGATCCCGATACTTCCATGGATTACCACACGTCTCCCATCTCCCCCACGCATGTCCTTAATCCTCCGCACACACCCGGGATAGTAAAAGAAAGATACGTATGCAGAAACTTCTCGTAGATCATGATAATTCCGGAGCAAAAGGAAACCTCCTCCAACGCTCCTGCAAGCTCTACGATCAACGGCAACCTACTGCCCTTTGCCAGGAACTTCCGCAACCTCAACAAATCTGACTGACCAGTATCCTGAAACTTTAATTCACCGTGCGTCGAAAGTCCTATGAGTCGATTAAACTTCTTCCAGAAGGACCTAAGTGCGCCATAAGCTTAGTAAAGTCGTAGATATAGTAAGCAACGAGGTTAAAGACCCCGCAGTCTTACTGCTTCATATAATATTACTCTGGCTTCTAGCCACAGCGCCGCGCTGCGGTTATTGTCACCACCACCTTGGGGGGCAAGAAAAAGGTAACCCTCTTCCGTTGCCATTGCCTGGTTGCCTTTCTGGGCTCGATTTCTCCTTGGCTCCTGCTCAGTTTTCCTCTCGCCTTTGTGCTTCTCACCCCCAACGATGATCCCCTTTGTTTGCGAGGTAAATCATTAACGATAAGGAAAATCAAGATGACATCTATTCAGTGGTAAAACGGTAGCCAATAGCCTATGGTATGAATATAATTTTCTTCCCCCTTTTTCCCCCGGGTTGCTGGCAGAGGTCGTAGAGGGGGAGGAAAGTATCAATTCACCGTTGGCATTGATAGCCGCCTTGCAGATGCTTCACGAGTTTCAAACGTATGTCGAGAACCGAAATCTTTCGCTAATCAGGGATCCTTGCCCCTCTGAGCTGGGATTATCTGTTTAGGAGTTGACAGGATTGTCTGAACCAAACCAAAGGAGCCATTCTACACGATGCCAAACATACGTCCCGTTCTTCAATATGACGCTAACAAGGATTGCAGAAATCCCAGCGCCAACTATATTTATCATTCGGTGGGAACTTGTTTTGGCTAGTCCCTGCGGGATCACTTTGACGAGATGTGCCAATAAAAAACTTTTCTTAGGAATCTAGGACTACCAAAGCGAGCTCCATATACACATGCGTTCTAAATTCCCCGCTAATTTAGATTGGGTATTTGGGCCGAATCCATCTATTTCTGTTGCACAGCTAAGAGGATTTTTCAACCATACTAGTCCCGCGCTACAAGTCCCCGGCATGTAGAACCCGAACACAGGGGGAGTTCTGGCACAAAGATTTGTATGGGAGATTGTCTGTGCACATCCGTGCGCCCATACTAAATTCAGATCCAAATGTTCTGGTTCTACATGCCGGGGACTTGTACCTGCGTACCTCCCTCCCTGTCCTCGACTTTGACCTCCAACCTGAGACTATACAGCCAGGCCATGGGGTCCCTTGGGGCTTTCTCTTCCATCTCCCACATCCTATGAAACACAATTAGCTCTCTAAAGGATGGGATCGAAAACAAATATAACGAAAAGAGAAAGTACGGCTTACTCTTTGGCATTCCTACCCTTCGGTAAAAGACTCAGCAGCCAGTCTCTTGCGGTCCTAACAACCCAATGCTCCGCCATATAAACAATGCCGCTCCAATAAGCCTGACTGGCGATACTTTTTGATCGTGGAACACGTAAGCTAGCATACTCCGCTAGCGCACCCCCGATGCTGTAACTATTAAGTAGCGAGTTAGCAAGAACAGTTGCATCCTCGATACCCATACAGGCTCCCTGCCCGCTTGTAGGAAGCATAACTCTAGCGGCATCTCCGGTAAGAACAACATTTGGTGTGGCATTCGCTATCTGTGACTGCTCAAAAACGAGCTGGTACAAGAGTGCACGAACAATTCGGGAGCTTCGTTGGCAGAGTTCCGCACAGACCCTGCCCGGGAGGGATGGGCGGGGGGTCGCGGATAGACGAGAAAGGGTATCAAGGGTGCTTGACAAAGGATAGCCCCCGGTGACTATCGTCGCGTTCGGATATTCGGCTGTTTTTTCCATTGTCGATTTGCTAGTTGGCGGGGAAGTTTCTGGCACAGTGATGGTCCAGAAGTATTTACCACCCGGGAGTGGCCATGCCGAAAGACCAGCAACATCCAGCAGAACGATATATCCCTAGGATGACTCTGTTTCCTCCTCCGGCGTATAAATCCCATAAATCCCACTCGAGTTCATAAATGTCGGTTTCCAGCCCTCACCGATAATAGACTTCCGAACAATAGACCAAATCCCATCCGCTCCAATAGCTAGATCTCCGAAAACACTCGCGCCGCCCTCTATGATCACTTCCACCCCGTCCCCCCGGGCCACAAGATCCACGACCTTTGCCCCCCATCGTACCTCCCCGCCGTTTGAACACACCTGATCAACGAGCAACTTCATCAAAGCCCCCCTTTCAATAGCTCGCAGTCCCGTCCCACCGCCTATGTCAGGGCTCCAATTCGGCGTGACCATGGAGTTTAAATACCGCTTCTCCCGGTGAATCGACATCTCGACCACCTCCTGCGAGATCTTCCACAGCTCGTCTTCCAATCCTAGCCTTATCAGCGGATGCAATGCGTTGGAAGAGAGAACAACCCCCGCGCCTTGAGCGTACGTGTCCTGGGTTTGTCGATCGAGGAGAATGGGCTCATAGACTTCTCTTAGCAAGGGATTTTTGAGAATGGTTAGAGCAAGGGTTTGACCGGTTATCCCCGCACCGATTATTATCACCTTCTTTCGTGACATCTTGTTTGGTTTTGAAGTGCTGGATGAGGGAGGTTGAGCGAGAAGGGGGTGATGAACATATACCCGCAGATATCAGCAGTTTCTCGTGGATGGGGGTTGCAGTGCAGGGGTGTATTGTACAACCATCTAGTGTTGTATCGGCGTGCGCGGCCGATGGTTCCACGGTAGTGGATACAAGTGCCCTGGGGAAATAGTCCTTGTAGCCGAATACGAGAGGGATATCGCACCTGTATTAGGCGTTACAGGGAGAGTATTTTGAGAATGGCCAAGCCCTCAAATGCATTCGGTGGTTCATCCGATTGGCCTGCCATACATCCTCATCCTTCATCACTCGTGGCAACTACCATTGGAATCCCCTCAATGCGGGACCGAAACGATCTCAAGTCGTCGGGAAGACCGGTCCACCAAACCATCCCCACTGGTGGAGCTCGACTTAAGTTGTCACCAGGTTTGGGCCAGAAGGGAAACCAATGAAATAAAATTAACTAATCAACACACACCAAAATTCAACCGAGCAAAACTTCCCCACGGCCTCCTCGAACTATTTAAACCGCCGTCCTCAAATACATCCCCTTTATATCCTCAAATATAACCAAGGTCCACCTCCCCCCGCAGCCTATCAATTCGGCACACCCAATTAGCGTCGCCCTTCATTTCCATCACCCCTCAAGTCCTGTGTCCCCTCCTCCTCCTCCTCCTCCTCCTCCTCCTCCCCGCTGCTTCCGTGCGCGCCTCCGATCTTACCAATAGTACGATTTCTAGACGTGTTCTTCGGCTTTGCCTGCTTTTTCGTGCCGGCGTCCCGGGTTGTGTTCTTTGCCTGAGGCGAGGGTTGGATATGTGGCGACACTGGCGGCTTTAGGTGAAGGGGTGCTGGATGTGGTAGCTTAGTGTATGATAGTATTCTCTTGGTCAGGGTATTAGTGATGCACGATGGGAGCCTGATCCGCCTGAGATAGAATTGAAAAGAAGAAAAATTTTAGAGTATATAACTTTCTTGTCGTTCTCGAAGGCCTCTTCTGGAGCTTTTGGGGAATCGCTAACTCAGTGCTTTTGGCTATGGGCTTGAGGTTGACCCAGGTCTGTGAGTAATTGGGCTTAAGCTACTAGGGCTGGTTCTTAGGAGGGTTATTACCTTGAAGTTTTGGTCCATTTTCGGGGGTGGGTAGGGATATGAAACTCTGGTCTGAGAAAGCGACAATTGGCTGGGCGATATACATAAGCTCTTCTGCATCGGGTCGGACCGGGTGGGTAACTTGTTGAGCGTTCCGAAAAAGCTCGGGCAATTCTCTTGGAGTAACACAGTGAGACCCACCCACATTCCTGACCGTCTCGAGGGGAAGAACATAATTGGTTGAAACCCGGCAGATCATCATTTCCACTCTCCATGCTTGGCTAAATACCAGACAAAGAGCGGCATACGGGTACATTCCCGCAATATCCTTGAACCCATGCGCTTCTACCTCCCCTGCTTCACATTTACGCAATCCGCCAACGGCCAATCATAGCCTGTGATACATCTGTGTCACACAGCCCATTTATCCTCCCACCCCACCCATAACACCAAAAACCAACAATGTACAGGCTAGCACGCAGCGTGACCGGGTAGGAGTCGCCTATAATAGGCTTCATATATTGTAAGATTCGTAACCCAACCTGGAAGTCATGGGAGGCACCCGTCCTTTTCGCTGCGATACTTGTACTCGCTCTTCCATTTAATCTCTTGAAACCTTTTGATCGCGGAGGATTGGCAAAAGGAGTTAGGGATGTCCGATATCCAAGCCATCCAAACCTTAAATTCTTCGGTCCAGCCTGAACTTGAGCTGTACCCACCCAAGCGCTTACAACCCGATCCCAAGGAGCGGGGTTAGATTTCCGTTCTTTCCCGGGCGTCATGGGATATCGTAATGGGGTGGTACGAGATTTGGCGGTATCGGTATTGAGGAGTGGGGACGGGAGGGTTGGTTGGCTGAGCTTGTTGGAGGGTTGTTTGGTATAATATGTGAGGTATGGGTTTTTTTTCGAGGACTGGACGCTTTGTGGAGTCGGGACGATTGCAAAGGTGTCCTGGTGTCCTATCGAGCCCGTGGTGTATTCTGCCCTAGTATCGCACGCTCTGGGATGGCAGAATTAGCGCCCGGCGAAGGGCAAGGGGATTCTTGGTCCGACCCCTTGACTTTTCGCGACACAGGGAATCATAATATATCATTCGGCTTAATGTTTTCTCTCCCAAAAATGACGGAGGTACAATGCTCTATCCTACCTTTTCCGAAGTCTTATATGACGGGCGATCTGGATGATGGATGAATTGTAGAAGCTATCGTCTGAGTTGACAGCCAAGACAAAATGCATCGGAGCAGGGAGAAAGGCCGCGTAACTGCTATGAACCGGTTCGATAATACGCGTACAAATGACCCCTGCGAGAGAGTTTCTCCGGGGTATAAATACCCCTCTCTTTCGCCCGTTTCCTCTCTCTCTCTCTCTAGCCCCCTCCAGAAGCATTTCCACCATTCCTTACCCTGCCGATATGGCTACTTTCTCCGTACAAATGACCTAAGAGCATTTCCGGCCCGGGACCATCCCCCCGGACTATACCCTCAATTCATTTAGGACCGATCCATTTCTTACACAGCCAAATATGGGCGCTTTTTCTCGCCTCACACAGAACATTTCCACCCATTTCCACCCGGGCGAGAGTTCCCGGGGGGGGGAGGTGTGCTAGGAACTATGAAGGTCTCTTGTGACGGCGCCAGTGGGGCCCGCACGTTTTGGAGAGATGTTTCATTGGCTGTTGGCTGTTTTGGTGCTCAATTGATTTCTTGTGGCTTTTGAAGGGTTTATTCGCGGTTTCTCGAGTGTTTGCCTTCGGAGGGCTAGGGCTGGAGAGATATTGGAGAGAAACTTTCTCTTCCAGCTCCTGATCTCCCTATCTTTCTTTTTTTTTTTAAAAAAAAAATAACTATATCAATAAGAATGGATACGATTCTTGCGGGCAGTGATAAAACCATTTCCTAAGGTCGATAATTCAGAGAGAGCATTTATTGGAGCCGGATTGGGCTCTACAGTAGACTTGGGGGATAAGAAGGGGCCAGGGAGGGGGAAATATCTTGTTAGTAATAAGAGTTTCCTTTCATCAGAGAGAATTCCGGCTGGAGTGGCGCTTTCGAGATAAAGTCTCAATTTCTATTCTCGAGGTTTTCCTTGTATAGTGGTTTCTTTTATCGAGGGTCCGCTGTACTTCCCAAGTAGTTGATTTGGGGTTCTGGTTTGGCATGTTATTCTCTTGAGATCCTTCGGTCAGTGTTTTGTCAGTATTGAGGCGGAACACATTTTTGCTTAGTGAGGGTTAAACGAAAAATTTGATTATCTCCACGGAGGTCGGCGGGAGGAACCCGCGGGATTTAATAATTTTACCTCAACACCTCTCACAGTGTATAGCCCTGGGGCGGAAAGGAGTCATGTTCTCTCTAACACAGAGGGCAATTCACGCCCGGCGCAGGTGCTTTTGTTCACGTATTGCGGCATTTGCGACGGTGTTCTCAGCTCAAACTCTTGAGTCACTGAACCCCAATGGAATTTGATCCCATGCAATCCAGGTACAGAGCATTTGGTTCCAATCTCATCACCGGGACAGTGGCAGCCAATCACTCGGTTTAACCCCTTTCCTCTCTCTCGCGTTTTTTTCCCTTCCCCGAGATGTTCAAGCAAATGTGAGGAGCAAAGGCGTGGGGTAGGTCGCACTGGCTTCCATGATGTGCCGTGTGACATCCCTGAAGCTGATCCTCCCCGGTCGCAACCGCCCTTAAGGGGGTCAGCATACCGGCAACTTGAGTTAATTCACCCTACCATCCTTTCCATGGCCACCGAGATCAGCATCAACACACGCTTGCCCCGCAGTGGCCGTGTGCGGGTGAGATGCATCACCCCCACGAACCGTACCACCGGCTCCGAGAAATCCGTACCCTTGGGCCGAATCGGAGTGAAGTGAGAAAAGTCCGGCTTCGCCGTGGAGGTACGATATCGGCCCTAGTAGTGTTTGCGATGGAGGATACTGCGATAGTGGCCAAGGCGCTACGTACTACTTCAGGATGACTAGCAATTCCTAGAAAATGGTGACATGGGATCGTGGGGAAAAAAGGGGGGGTGAAGAGGGGGTGACAGTTAAACCGACCCGTATATTCGCTATTTGGGAGTCTTGAGTTCTGATCGAGTGCGGACTACCACCGGCAGGCCTTTTATGGATTATTCCGTGATCCTGACCTGATGACTGGGTCACCGTCAAATGCCACCTGTCAGCCCTCTCCGAAGTCATGTGCAAGTGGGAACTGCAGAATGGTATAATCATTGGTCACTGCAATCAGAGACCAAACCGATTTCCCGGTATGGAATCCACTAAGTGACAACCTATCGTACATTAACTCTGTTCAAATTCCTAAAAATTTAGCGTGCCCCTAGACTACGGAGACGGTACTAACTTTGGGGGAAGATATCTTACTACATATTTGGTAACATACAAGGGATTATGCTAGTGCGTATTTTGTGGTGTTTATGTGTCTCCAGTATTGGGAGAAAAAGACTGCGCTGTGCAGCTTCACACGGTAATGTAGGTACGCATAAAACATTATACAAATCTCTCGGGTGCCAAGTGCCCTATGCTAAGTCTCATATCCATCTTATAATACTAAGATTTCAGCGAAACTCAGGTTATCATCTAACCCATCGCATTGCTATCATAGGGGCGCATTGAATGTCTGCTCCGGTCAGCGGAGAAAAATATGACACCAAGTGGCCTCAAACTAGCCTATCGGTTTATCGTACCCTGGCGTGTCATCATCGTCATCTCCGCTCCTCCCCCACTTTACTCCAAAACCTCGAGTGACTCCTCGTGACGCTATTCCAAAAAGTTCCAGCTTTACTCCTAACCCATAAATCCCCCACTGGCACCCAAAATACCGCCTCACACTCCCCTACTTATCAATCTACTACTAGCTTTCGGGGCTTTAGTTCCCCCGGACAACCGTTTTCCGAATCCCACCCTTCTTGAATATTATACGGCAATCTACTGTGAAGACTGGTTTGAAAACGAGTGACAAACAAACAAGGTGTTCGGGTATGCTTGATCGTAGCAGCCTTTAAAGGGAAACCAGTCTCGTAGGATAAAACCTCCTGCAATTCAAGAATATTCAATTCAAACTACCAGAGATTCTGCGGGCTTCATATGCGGAAACGATAGGACTTGGTGGAGATATCCTGCTATGTGCTCCATGTTAACGATTGCGCGAGCAGAAGCCTTGCGAGTTTTGTATATATTGATGGGCCGGCGAAGAAAAAAAAGCATCAATAAATTTGATCATCTCCGCTTCCGGAGTTTATTTTGAAAATACCACACTTTGCGATTTGCAGTGTCGCGAGTCAGGTCGTCTCCCACCAAGTCCGATTTGGAGCGCCAAAAATAAGACTCAACCAAATCTCCCCCAATACTCGTACTATCCATCACAACCATGTTGCTACATCCTATGAACGTGGCGCCAATTCCCCCCCCAAAAGTCGAGTGAGCCCCAACGACGCTATTCTGGAAACCCAGTCCCTAGCTTGATCTAGACCTCAGCTTACTCCCAGCCCGCTCAAACACTGCAGCCCAATCCCGTCCACCAACCCGCGCCTGAGCTGGGAAACCGGGAGACAATTGGTTTCCCCACTACCCGTAATGCGACCCCCCGGTACTTCTTTCGAACAACCGTCTCTTTCTTATTATTGCTATTACTTTTAACCTCTAAGTCCCCTACCAACCTCCGTCTACGGTTGGAGTGCGATCTCGAGGAGTATTGGGAGGTATGGGTCATGGGATAAGTAGGAGGCACGAACGGAGTCTAGGGCTATGTTAGTGTGGGGTATAGTGTCATAATTCACTTCGCTCCGCTAATTTACAAAATATACACAAGTACGAATTGCTAAGTTTCAATGAGTGATCAGGGTTTACTTTTAGGACGCAGTTAGGTGAGGGTAAAATCATGGAATCTATACCATCTCTTTCGGTCCGTGCGGCCGTTTCAACGATGGTAGAGTGCGGTAAGTTATAGTCAGGAGTAAGTATAGTAGCGATATCGTGAGTATTACATTCAAGAAAGGTAGGGTACTAAGACAAAAGTCTGAGCTTTTCCCCGACAGCCAAAGTGTTCGGTGATGCTGCAAGATTCATCAAAGATCACTCGTAGTATTTGAGCTGAGAATGCAAATAGTGTCCGAGCAAAGGCCTCGCATCGCTTTGAGAGGCAACAATAACCCCCCTCCGCAAAAGGTCGTCCGACGTTTCAAATGCGGCAACAGAAGTCTATTACTTGTGTCCCCCATTCCTCGTAATTCATATCGCAATAAAAGGACAGCCAGGGTTAATTCATAACCCGCTCCAACAAAGCCAGCAAAGCGCCACCCACCGACCCACCACACGCCTAGGAATACCCCTCATACCCCCCCTCATCCCCACTTCCGCAATACTCATCCCCGCTCCCCTCATCCTCATCCTCGTCCTCAACCTCATCCTCATCATCAACCTCAACCTCATCCTCATCCTCATCCTCATCCCTATCCTCATCCTCATCCTCATCCTCATCCTCATCCTCATCCTCAACCTCATCCTCGTCCTCGGATCCCTCCCCGCATCTGTTAATCTCGTATTTGTGTTCTTCCTCTCCGTCGCTATGTTTCTTGTAACTTTGCTCAACGGCGTATCCTTGGTCGCCTTCACCACTGTACACGGCTTCTGTGGTCTCGTAGTTGCTAGGGTATTGGTGGGTAGAGGTTTCGTAGGAGCTATGTCCACCGCCGTAGGAGCTGCTCTCAGTGTACGTCTCTGTTCTGTAAGACGCATTAGTAGGGTATCCACGGCACCCTCCATGTGGATGGGTGTAAAAAATATTCGGCAGCGGGCAACGAGTAGCTACTTTCGGAGGCGTACGGGGGTGCCCTGGAATACTATTGGGTGTCGGTGGAGTAACTACTGCCGGAGGAGTCGGCCCTTTCATAAGTTGGTTGTTCATGTTGATGGTGGTGGTGGCGGTGGTGGTCGTGATGGTGGGAATAGCCTTCTGGTTGGTGGTGATAATGGCTATGGTGATGGTGGTGGGAAGGTCCCTCCTGTTTATGGTGGCGATGGTAATCCAGCACCGCAGAGCTTTCTCCGTTATCATAGCCCCCGCTGCCGTGTTCCACACTTCCGTGAATGGGGGCATGGGAATAATTCTGACCGTACCTTTGTCCCGAATACCCGTATTCTCTACCTGCGCTATATCCAGCTGCGATGTATCCTCCACCGTAGGAATCCCCGGCCTCCTTTCTCCCGTAATGCCTCTCTCCATGCCGGCCTTGTCCTCCGGAATGGCCGTGGCTCTTGTCGACACCCTTGACGTTCCCACCACCATATCCCCCCGAATAGCTCTCACTCCTGCCCCCACCCTCTGGGCCACTCAAGAGTGTCTCTCCCAATGCCGTCGCTGCCATTCCGCCCAAAAATCCTCCCAAACCGCTATCCCCACTCTGATTCCCCGTCAAAGCCTGCTCAATCACTCCACCCATAACCTTCCCTAGACCCCCTCCAATTCCACCAAATTCCCCCCCGGAGTTCTTCGGTTTAGTCCTATGAATCGGCTTTCCACACCCATGCCCAGAGTCGTGCCCCTCCTTGTGATTCCTTCCCCTCTCAACGCCCTCCCTGGACAACGACTGACGGTAAGATCGCCTCTGGGATTCGTCCATATCCCCCCACCATTTCCGTACTACGTTAAACATCCTACGTCGACCTTCCTGCCCGCCGCGCCCGTCACTTCCATCCACGAATGCTGGATGGTGAAAAATAGGGATGATTTGGTCAAGGACCCAGTTTGGGTCCGAGTTGCCGTCCCAGGCCTGCATCAATAAGGGGACTACATACTTGATCGTCTCGCTGGCTATCTTACCAGCCGGCTCGTTCAGTAAATCTAAACTATCGTTAGTATCGCGAACAACAAAAAATGTCGTGGCAAGCGGTCTTACTAGTAAAATGGTCCTTAGAGAGCATACTGTGAGTCGGATCACTGCTGTAATGGTCTTCGAAAACGACAAACTGCTTGTCACGGGCACCCACGATGACCTCTCCAGACCCATTGGCAAGTTCGCCCTTCGCCTGCGCTACAATAGGGAGAATGTATGGCGCCAAAAGTGAGAACACAAAGACGCTCACGGCCTCACTCAACTTCTCGACCAGCGCGGTCAGTCCAGGGATAGACTCCAAGGCGTCGTTAATAGCCTTCATTATTCTGTCATGCCATTCTAAGAACGGCATAATCTCCCTCTTGATTCCTGCACCGCCATCACTAATCCCCCATGGTTCGTTCTTTTTAGCCTCCGACTGCTGCTCGAGACTTGTTGCCTGGGCATCCAAGTCATCCGAGCCACCAATGTTCAGTTGCTTCAACAAGTCCCTGATAATACTGCGTTCGCCGCCATCTTGGTTTGATTGCGCACTGGCAGCAGTAATGGTAGATTCGAGTTGTTCCACCTCGGACTGTATAAGCTTATCTGAAGCTTCACCCAGGACGCTATGCAGACTATTGAGAGTATCAGCATCTATCAGGGGCCAGGAAAAGTGGGGGTCCAATACAGATCGACACTGCCAAAGGTTCCGGTAACGAGAGGATATATCATTCTCCCATTAATATTGTAATGCGATTGAGAACCGACGTGGGGGAAAACATCTGTTTCGCCAAGCTCGATAAGTGCTAACTCGATGTAGTTGGAATGAGCAGAGAAGTCTGCGTCGTATCAGCAAACCAACCGACTCGGTCCCGTATAGTCAGCGGTTTTCGATATACCTTCCAAGCAATGAAGCCCGGTTCCCATAAGTCTTAAAGCTTCGTAGAGTTCGGCCTTGTTGCCGGTTTGTCCGTAACTGCGGGCGAATTGGATGCTTCTTCCGAATAGATATCGGATCAACCCGGCTGCACGGGCTCATCAGCAAATACTTACACAGGATCTATTCCGAGTGGTAACTCATACCGCTAGTACACATCGGACCCCCACTTCGCAAAATACCGATTCTCTCATTGGCGATATAGTTCTTCATCCCAGTCTGCGGGTCAATAGATAGCTCAGTAGCCTCATCAACAGGTCCTCGAAGCCGAGGATCATACCGTCGCGCGTCCTCATTATCGGCATAATCCTTCGGATTGTCTGCTACATTAGCATTCTATCCATACTAAAAAGGATTTCCCATACCGATATGCTCCTCGGGCCGATAACATCCCAACCTCTCCTCCGTAACTTCGAACTCTCCTGTGGCATACCCGAAAGTCATAAAGCTCAGAATCGACAGCTATACCTCATCATCATCAACACTCACTCACTCACTCACTCACTCTAAAGGCCACGAAAGGGCGAAATTACCAAAAGCCTAACCGTTGGCCCCTCAACATACTTCAACGCACCAACGTCAACAACCTGCGAATAATCCCTCAACCAGTTCCCAAAGTACACTCTCTTCACATCCATAGAACTAAACCTCTTCCCACCGGCCACAGCAGCCATCGAAATGCCCAACAACGCATCCTCAATGTCACCATGTCTCCAGTTCTGTCCCTCAACGGTCGAAATGGAAGCGATGTTCCCTGCCCCAAAAGCATCGGCCGGAAGAGCCGCATAAACAAGTATCAGACACAGGGGCAGAAGTATTGAAGAAGGAAAAGTTGACCCCGCCATGACTGTGGGGCCCGAACCTCCGAACTGATGATAATTTGGCTTTGTCTTGTTTGCTTGTCAATTTATTTATTTATCCCAAGAGCGCAGAGGTGATGGCGACGGTGAGAGATCAAGGCAAGGCGAAACCCACCAAGAAGGGGGGTAGAATTATTTATGGGAAAGCTTCTATCATATTCCGCGGGGGAAAGAAAACATGGTAACCCCGCTTTCACTCTCGGAGTCATACCCAGGATGCTTGCATCGCCTTGGATCACAAGATATATATCCCTAACCCTGCTGTATCCGATTGGCTGATGGATATGGAATAGATAACGATTGTGGAGCTGAAACCAAGACATTTCAGTGGTGATCCTTGCTGACCGACAATTGATTGATTACAAACGACTAGTGTCCGGAGTTCCTGGGGCCCGCACCCTACTGCGACTGGTCCGGGCTATCAGCACATAATGCCTCTGAAAAGGAATCCCGCCTGATTTACGGGAGACGGAAGAAAGTCATCAAAGAACTAAAGAAAAAGAGGAAGGAGAGGAAGGAAAGCCACCATAAAGTTAGATTATCGAGGACACTGAAGCAAAATTCCAATGTCACTCGCTCCCTCCCTCCCTCTCCTTCGCCAAGGCCCTATTCTCTCTGTCCGGCGATGGGCCATACAACACCCCATCAAACAACCTCTCGACCGCCCAACCCATCACCCTAACCCCCAGCCCACCACAGGTACAAGTATCATACCACCAGGCGCGGGTCCTCTCAAATGATGCACTGTGCTCCTCCATCCATCCACCAATAGAACCCATCGAATCCGTTAATCTCTCACGCCGCACTGAAAAGAAAAAAGAAAAAAACTTCCCCCCCTCAAAGTCTGTCGAATGATGCGAAATGACTAGATCACCGACGGCAGGACAAGAGGGAGGGTTTATAAAGAGCGAATCCGACCTTTTTCTCGGCGCAGGGGCGTGCTTTATTTGGTGGCTTAAGTGAGGGGGGGTGTGACACGTTGGTATATTGCAGTAAACCCCCTTCTCCCCCCTCCCCCACTCTCGCACACGGTAGTTGGATTGTATGTACAGTAGGTAGGTAGGTAGGTGTAGTTTCGTACTGATTCCTTCACGCCCTGCTCAGCTCGCGAGGTCGGGCTGTTGTTGAAGTTGAAGACGGGCACAGTACTTGAGTGGTACTTACAAAAGGGTTCTCCATGAAGTGTATATTTGCAAAGGTGATTATCCTACGTAAAGCTAAGACTAGGTGGGAGGTAAATTGTTGGTATTCCCCTGTGTTGTCTTTTTTTTCTTCTTCTTCTCCCCCTCCTAGTACCAGGATATCCTACCGAGGAGATGTGCGTTGTCTCGATATTTGCAGTCATAAGTGTTGTACTATCATATTCCTCCGACACTTCATGCCAACAATCACATTATACCAGGCCGTATCATAACACCCCAATTATATCATAGCAGAAGCCGAAGCTACCTTTGTGCTGCACCCCTCCCACTTTGATAGCCTGGCCTCGAACCTTTCCCCCTAACGCAGGTACTGCCGTACTAGTACAAGTATTCAGCATGAAGTACTAGTACAGTACTTGGGCACAGAAATCAGAAATTCGTATGGCTAGTTACCTGTGCACATCTGAGCGCCCACACCAAACTCAGGCCCAAATGTGCCGGTACTCTCCAGGTGTCTTACACGCTTCTCCTGAAAACCAATGATCATGTCCACAGATAAATGGTCACCCTGTAGCTGCCCTTCACCCACTGCGCACTCTCGAAACAAAAACTCGTGCCACCGAAAATCTTTGGTGTTGGCGATTGTGAGCTGCGAAGGTGGAGTCCAACCAACACAATCACAGCAAGATTAGTGTTACACGAGTATAGAACAGACCACACGGCCCTGCCGAAGGCACCTCTCAGACAACCGGCTGTGTTAGCCGCCACCAAGGGGCCGGAATTGATGCTCCAGGAAACAACTACTGTTTAGGGGGGGGGGTGGAGCTTACGGCACGAGGCGGCATAGGTGATTCGTCATGTATGAGGAAAGAATGGGGGCTAGGGTCATGTAAGTATTTGAGGGGTACCGTATTTGACGCTCTATCTCCCCGAAGGTGATGGCGCTGCTGTGCTGTATGGAGGTACTTGTGACTTGTGCGATACTTGGTTCGGTGTGATTCGGTATGGGTCATGTGGTGTACATTTTGATTAGGATGATGTATTTCGCACTGACCAGCTTGTAGTTTGGGGGGATGCCGCAACGAATGCGGTACGAGATGTTTACGGTGGCTTCGGTAGTTTCTGAAATCCAGCAAGTAGAGGTCAGGCAACAGGCACTGCTGCAATCGTATCAAGAACCAACCAGCAGTGTCGCAATGAGTTCACTGCTGTGTTGATATAAAACTGGGCGGGTATTATAATGTCCTCCTCGTCAATTGAGCCAACCAACTCTCTTTGCTATTATCTATCTCTATCAGGTCAGCACATTCACCAAAATAGTAAATAAAGTAGATACCCACCAGTAGTTCCATTGATTGGGCATCATTAATCAGGAACAAGTTAGGTATCGCAGCCTTAGACAGAGTCTACACCCCTACCACCTAAAGCCCAAGTAAGAACTCTTAAACTCAACCAATAAACCCAATTCCAATGTCCAAAATATCTCCAGCTGTTTCTTACAACATTTGAACTCAAGAGTGATTTTTAGGAGTGACAAACGGTGCAGTACTGCGTACAGAACGTGCGCTGCCAACGACATTCGTTTCGCCAAGACAGTAAGAGTCAACTATCGTAGTGCACTCCGCACACCGAGACCCCGAGAGATTAAGTCTACGAAGTACCGGTACTGTACCGGTATCGTAGTCACAGCGCCTCGTTCTAGGAGATGCCGATGCCGTGTTATCTGGCGAGGTCGGCAGACACTAAAGACCGCGTCTGGAGGCATATCATTTAGGTAGAGGCATCTGAGAGCCGGATATGCAGCCTCACTAAGGTTGATTGCACGTTAGATCTGCTAGCCCAAGTCAAGAACTATAAACTTTGAGGACTCTTGTGTGTATCCACGTTCCCGACATACCCCCTGACACGAGCCTGTTCGTTGAAATAAGAAGCGGCTGAAGTGAAACTTACAATTGCGCCAAAATGAGAGCCCTGAAAGGTTTAGGCCCGGCTACACAGTGTACGGTAAGGATCCGAGGTCTTATTCCAATTCCGAGACAAAACAAGAGTAAAAATCTTATTTGAACGCAAATTATCATACTAGCGCCCGACTGTTTTCGCCAGATAACGCGGCAACCTTTGGAACCCCAGTATCCCAAAGCATTCAAAGCCCGAAAACCCCACCACAAAAATATCTTCAGCCAAAGCACGTAAAGGGCCACCGCTGCCCGATAAAATAGCATCCCTAAACTACCGTAGCTACAAATCACAACCCATCACTCCTGCCAAAGCCAGCCACAAGATGTCAAGTCCTCCTACCGGCTTCCGCAAATCCCCTCCACCATGGCACCTTCCTCCACTCTAGCCGTCACTAATGCGCCCATGCTAATACCGTTTACCTACGATAACATCACCCATCTTCTCCGTCACCATGACTTTCCCCCAGTACAGCACACAACCCAGCAGCCTACAAGACAAGAGCCACCAAGACACACCAGCAGGAGGACGGTGGGGAGTATAAAAGAGCCGTTGATTTAAAAAAGGGTATTGACGAGGTTTTTCTTCTCTATCTCACGTTGCTCACGGAGGGTTACGAGGAGACATCAATACCGAAAAATAAACACCGCGAGAGCAAGAATGGTAAGTCTAGAGGCTAGATCGAGTAGGGAGTCTAAGGCAAATGTTCCGCCGCAGTCGCAGAAGTTTCCCGGGTATACCGTCCCCACTCGAACCCCGCAATGTACAATTAACAATGAACTCTAGGCAGTCTAGAAAAGACACGGCACCAACCTCCGAGCTCACACGTCTCGAGGGTCCCAACGGCTTCCGCGAATCCATCGGTTCCCAAAGCTCAAAGATCATGCCATCCCCATCACGGGCGGCGGTAGCGGTAGCAGCCAGAATAACAGCACTGATGGCTTGTGGGGGCGCCGATAACGAAATTGCATGCTCACCGCAGGGGCAGCAGGACTCCGAGGATACAAAGAAAGTAGTCTAAAAGTGTCGGGAGGAGGTCCCCGCTTGTGCAGTTCGACTTTGAGATAATTACAAGGATGCGAGTATCATTGAGAAGCACATGAAGGAGTAGGGGAGGTTTGATACGCTGGCGAATAAGGCGTTGAAACAGATTCAGTGTAAGGAGTTTGCGGAGATTGATTTAGGTAAGTTCGCTTCCCCACAGAAGCTAGGGATATAGGAATCGGTGGGAAGGGTAGACGACGTTTCTTCAACGTTCAACCCCAATATTCTGCAAGCGTTCGCCATGACGAAATTCGCCCCCCCACATATGAGGAAGGCCTCCAGGCATTAATAATACTACCTCTGCCGCCGTTGCGTTCCGCAGTATCCCATCGATGGTAGGCCAAGAAGCCACGAAAGGCGCCATCGTAACCTTCACCAGAGCTGTGGCGATGAACCTCACTCCCAAAGGAATACGTGTTAATGCCGCTGCGCTTGTTCCCCTCGCCCTTCACACTCAACCCTTCCCATTCCGTAGCTAACAATGTGTAAAAACAAGTCCAGGCCCCAGTACAGTACACACCCGACTACAGCCAGCGCCAAGACCCCACGAGCGGATGGAGGGCCTCGGGATCAAGGTCGCAGGTTATGACCAGCCGTGCATTTTTGGTGAGTATTGAGGCGTCCTTGCATTATGGGTAGATTTTACATCCCTATCCCATGGGCGACCAAGTCGCTCCAATGAGCTCCGCGAGAGATTCCGTACTTTAAACGAGACAATTACTCGTGATGTCCTGACGTTTGTGAACACAACTGCTATTGCATACCACCAAAATTTAGCTTTTTTGCTCTGATCTTGGCATCATGCAATAGTGGTTGTGTTCACAAACGTCAGGACATTACGAGTACCGTCTGATATTCGGTTGTTGTTGTTTTGTTTTTTCCTGTCTGGCTTGGTGATGTTGATTCTTGGGGCAATCCCTCGCGATGTTCATGGAGAGATTAGGGAGAGAGAGAAAGCTTTAGATGGAGTAGGATGTGCCATGGCGGTCTTGTTGCGCCACCGGTGGTCAGTGGCTAGACTCGATCCGTGATTGCTAAGGCTACCGCACCGCTCTTGTCCCAATAAATTTAAGCCCGGCTCCCTCCTGCTGATGCCCGCTCATCCCCCATCTCCCACGGTCCCACCCGCCGCTTACCTCATTGTGCCCCCTCCGCCACCGCTTCACCAACTCCCAGTTCCCAAGAGCGGTTACCCTCCCGTATTGTTCAGATATCCCCCCCATCAGTGCACTTGGGCTACACCGTACTGTGCCCGACCCTACTTCCCCACACTATTTCCTACTATACCCCGTACAAGTACCTGTATACTGACCCCATACAAAATAGGCTTAGCCTTAGGTTAAGCACGTCCCGAACATCATTTCCAGCACCGCTCAGAACAGCGAACAGATGCATCCCGCAGCCCAAATAAGTACAATCCGAGACAGAGGGGCCCTCGCTAGCCCTAGATTTCGCTACCGGTTTTAGCTCCGCCGGTTGCATTTTGAACTACCCCGGGGCATGTCCGCTCGCTGTGTCTATCCTTATCCTTAATGCCGGCATCATGCCACACCAACTCCTATGAAATGTTAGAGCTCTAGGTATTGTTATCCAATAAAACTCGTTCAGAAGGCCCGCGCAAGCAGCCGCAGCCATTGCGTGTGCGTGGTTCGGCCGTCCAGGAACATCACGGTCACCTATGAGCAATTAATTAATGGCTAAATTCCTTCGAATTGGCCTCTAGAACATACGGATTTTCCAGCCATTCATTCGCAGTCAACACCATAATTTCGAACTAGTCCCTTTACAGCACTTCTTCCCTTCACAAACTTGCGGGATAACTATCCCCCAACGAGACAATTGCTTCATAAGACCAAAGACAACGTGAAGCGGGCCGCTGCTGGGTGAAGGCTCGGGCTACGGAGGATAGTCTCACTAGCCTCGCCAATTAATCCAGGCGCCTCTTTTCTGCAGTTTCATGCAACAAACTGCCCCTTCTGCTCCCAAAAGTTGCCACGCAACGAGCCCGACCACCGCAATGTTTCAAGGAGTTGCCTGACTCGGTGCTTTTTCCTCCCCCCCCCCGATACATGACTTACTTTTTCCGAGAGGGAGAAGAAAATATTCACACTTTTGCGCCGTTGGCCGTTAGCCGTACCTTACTGGTACTCGATCAGCACATCCCGCCACGTTACAGTTTTTAGAGACTCCGCCTTTGTTGTCGTGGGTATACATCCTCCCTATTTTACCGTATCCATATTCTTTTTGGAGATAATTGCGGGAGCTGTGATATTAGTCCTCTTTCTCAATCGTGTTTCCAGCTCGAGACAAGGTTTCGGGGTTCGGTTTGCTTAGTGGATGGGTTAGGTTCAGCCCACGGGACAGCGGCTCGAATCGAGTCGGTCACGTGAGCCGATATCCCGGAGGCAAGACTTGCGCCCAACTCCAACTCCCAAGTTGAGCAGTGACTCAGCCATCAAATCGCTAGGAAACGCCCAGTTCACCTAAATATAAATTATGCGTCATGCCCATGGCCCGTTACTGGAAGCACGAAAAACACTTTTTCTTCACCTTCGAAAACGGACAGCCCCCGTTGAGGGAAGTGTGCCGTGAGTGGTCGGAGATTGGTCCAATGCTCCAGACAACCAATCATCGTTCATCACTCGGAAATGGTTGTTGGCACTAGGCTGTGTAACAATTGACAACTAGCCCATCCCACCATTTTTCACCACCAAGCGAACCTATAAAAATTTAGAGAATTTTACCATCGGCCGGAGAACGAAAGAGACGTCACGCCTAGCCGTCTATTGACCGGTCATCATGGTCGGACTGGGGAACCGCTGTACGATATATATCGCGACTGGGTGCGCGCACGAGAAGGGAGTGTGGAGAGAAAAGATCCCAACTCCTCCCTATTGTTGTTCTCTTACTCAATTCGCAGGGCATTTCGAAGGAAAAAAAGAGAACGGATTATTACTCGCAAAATTTCTCGCCTAATGGGTACCCCTGCACTACCGCTCTTCGACGCCATTAGGGGGGTCATGGCAGGTTCGTGGCCGGAAGATGAATACGACCTTGCCGAGTCACCACTATCATACGTAGACTACCGGAAGCAGAAACCCGAATGCGGCGAACCGGTCACTATCACGGCGCCATCCATCACCATTTCGAAGCCGGATGCCGAACCCGAGTCCGTCGTTGCTGTCGGGGAACCTAGGCCTGAGTCCGAGGGCACCACAGACCCGACGCCTGAGGCTGGGTCAGAATCTAAGTTAGGAACTGAGACAAGAGAGACAGATATAGATATAAAAGGAAAAGATTACGTCGACGCGAGTGTGCAAACTGACGGCTCATGGCTTAAGGCAATGTTAGGATTCGGGGCGCCAAGAGAGAGGGCCATTCCAACAAGCACATTACAAAGCGGATGCGAAGAGGACAGAGGGACAGTTTTGGGTACTGAAGCTGAAGAAGAAAATAACCTTCTGACGCGCTCCCGTAGAAACACTTTGGTCCAAACTGAAGGCACTAGCGACTTGGACCTCCTTCGACCCAACAGTAGTGGTGCGGATTCAACAGAAACACTATCTATTAATTCTGATGGGCCTACGGAAGTGTCAACTGCAGTTCAAGTGAGGATCTTTAGCTCACCGCCTCCCTCCTCCGTCACCACTTTATCCCTCGACCGACACGATTCCGGCTTCTTCCCAACATCAACTTCACGACCACAGACTCCTCCTTCGAAAGCAAACTCAAGACCATCACTCCCACCGAGTCCACCACCGAGTCCACCATCCATGAGGAGACAAGCTGTAGTCGTCGGTCAGTCGTTGATCGAGCGAAAAAGCACAGACTCCACAACTAGCACAACCTCGACCCGGATAATCTCCATAGAAAATCCCCAGCCAAGACCGGCATCCATAATCAGTCGAAACTTTAGTACAACCTCCGTGGCACGTCCCCGAATCAGCACGAGTTCCCTAGCAGTACCAAACTCCCTCTACTCATCTCCGAAGAGTTCCCGCTTCTTTGAGGATTTAAGCGACGAGGTCCGGCCCGGTACTGCCGCGAGCGTAGAAGAGCTCGCGCGACAATCGGAACCAAGAAAGGCATCCAGCATAAGACCAGATACAGCTATGCCATCGATGCAGTCGGAAAAGATCCCCACATCTCCTACACGTCCAGCGACTGCACCTAGCGCTTCTACCCTGTCGAAGGGAAAGCCTAAGAAGTTGAAACTAAGACTGCCTAAGGGTTGCGGCCTCAAGTTTAGTATTCCGAAATGGGCCAAGAAGTCTTCTAGTGAAAAGAAGCGGGTTGTCAGTTACGAGAGTACGATATACACAACGGCTAGTGGAAAGACATAAACCTCATCCCTTTCGTCTGTTTTAATTTTTCATATTATCTCGTTTGCCATTTCTTGCATTATCGGAGGAGCATTTATCGCGGCGTTTGGTTTGGAGCATGATACATTTTTCATAGAAGAGAGCTTTCTCTTTTTAATGCCCACTTGTTATTCTCCTTTTCCCTCGGTTTGGGGATTCGCGGAGTTATGGTTTATCGCAATGAATTATGTCCACGACTAAACTGAACTTACCCGAGTCTACCTACTGGCCTCGCCCAACTCTGTGTTGCTGGCATCACAGCACACTCTCATTTCTGCATTTCCTTTGTTCGCCTCAACCATCTTTCCCTTTTCCTCTCTATTCACTTCTTGTGTTATCGACCCTTTGGTTTTTTTTTTTTTTTTTTTTTGCTTTTATTCTTTTCCAACTCCATTTCTTCCAATCCCGTTTACTCTTCGTCTGTGGATACAGTAGATAGACTCACGACGCCAGGATACTATTGTTAAAAATAAGAATCTAATCTAATTATATTATATCTTTCTAAACCCCTTCGAGGTTACCGTACAGCTCTTCGGGTGCACTGTACGAGTATCGTATCATACCGGTACAGTACTCGTGAGTTAGGTTTGGGATAACTTCAAAATTAGTATCAGTCAAGTGGAAACCTAACCCTGAGATAAAAATAGTCTAAGGCGAGATGTGGGTGACACTGCTACCGATAGATCATAGCTTGTCACGACATTAATCTCGGTCCGTTTTGACGCTTGTAGGAGGAGTCACCGGCTCGCAGTATCATAGATTTCCCGGTACAGCACAGTACGATGAAGGCGAAAGGGGTTATGTGAGGAGAGGATTACAGCGACGCAAAGTGGTGGGGGTGCTTGCATAGTGGATATTCAGAATAATATAAAAAATAAAAATAAAAATGCAAAATGCTATTCATAACTCCGGTGGTAGTCCTAGCACAATACCGGTGGCATCCTTCGACCGAGACATCACCACGGGAATGGAGATTCGCGCTCTCAATCACTCTTATCGTGCCCCCCCCCCCTCCCGTCACCGCAACCCGTAACTTAACCCGGAGTACGATAGTATAGAAGGGTTTTGTACAAGGCATGCAAAATTTGGCGAACATCCACTTAACTCTAAACAAAGTACCGGTACCCCCGAACTCGCCTTTTGTCGGAAAATGAACCCTGCAGTACGATGCCTCCCCGCATAGCTAGAATCATCTATTGGCTGGCCTTCGGTAGGTTCTGCGGTCTTAAACCGGACTCTAAAGAATTTGGTAAGCTAGCGGCCTTCGTCTCCATGTATGGAAGCATTCTATTGGCACGGTATCATACAAGTACTCGAGTATGGGTGCTAGTGCGGCCGACGGACGTTACCGTCTACGAGTGCTTGTACAGGCCAGAGCAGCATGTGGAAGCAAGCCCTTTTTGTTTTTTTTGTTTTTTTTTTGGATCGAGTCCGGTGAGCGTTCCTGTTGCTTTAAAGGACGGACGTGACGGTTGTGTTTATCTGTCACAATCGGGCTGGCCATGGACCACGGTGTGGAGCTTAACGTGCCGTACACTACATACGGGAGTGTTCGGGACAGAGGAAGGTGGCCGAAAATAATCCTCTTAATATTATTTTTCTAAGGTTCCGTTATATTTTTTTTCTTTTTTTTTCTCTTTCGAAAACCCGCATGACGCTTCTTCGTTCTGTAAAACAGCCGTCGGTCAAGACAGCTGATAGATATTCTCACTCGACTCGATCTCTAGCATGAATCCCAAGACTCAGCAACAACATATCATACTCGAATTCACGCCCTGCCCATCCCTTCCCGTATTTTCCCTGCGCGTAGTTTCATCCGGCACATCTATGACACGGTACCTCCTCCATCGGCTTTTCCCATACCGTAGGGCACCCTAACGCTAGACACACAGCATTAATGGTGGAAGAACCACAGGATTTTTGAGCAATTTGGCCCCCTCCGCCAAATCACCATTCCCGTTGAAAATTTTGGATATACCAAAAGGGAAGTGGCCTCAAGACTCCTCCTTAGTAAGACAACATTATTCACTCAATAGCCAATGAGGGCCCGAGTCAACCGAGTTAATAACTGCTATCATATATTCAAGAACCTTCCCCCAGGCAAGGGCCCCTGGGGCTGATAACTTCTTGTCTTGGAAGTTTCCGACAAAAAAAAAAGTGATTCAAGCGTCAAACCCAAACTCCTCCACCTGTCAGTCACACCCCGGCCCGCCAGCAGTGCATTCCAGTGCTATATCATATGTGGGTGGGCACGAGACTTTCGAGCCGCAAGGCAAATGATTGGGAGGTTGGATGTGCACGGTACTTACCACAAGTACGCCGAGCAGGTTGGAGGGCCAACCGGTCCTTGTATTATACCGCTTACCGATTTTTTCCTTTCTTTCTCAAACACGGGGCGGAGGGAAGGGGTGTTGGGGGGACTGTACCGTCGAGAATATCTTCCAACACGAGGTACGAGTACCAGCACCAGTACTATACTCCTCCCCCGTAGCTGAATGGATGATGTCAATTGAGATCTCTGAATGTTCCCCTTCTCTTCCCCCCCCCCCCCCCCC